>VZTL01079408.1:0-15341 GCA_013400535.1 Scopus umbretta
ATTCTATGATTCTATGATCCTGCCGCAAGGAAAGACCCTTCAGTCTGACAGAGTGAGAGATGAATTCATTCATTGCTACAGTACTACAAGTAATTTCTGCTGTTTCACTGCAACAAGTTATTTTCCACTCAATTGTTGAGGATGTTCCTGTACAGATAAGATTTACAAAGCCTCAAATTCATAAGCATTTCCTTTGCCGTAGTCCACATAACTGCATAATTTTCACAAGGCATGTTCCATATATTGCTTGAAAATTCAGTCTAAAAATAATTAAGATTTAATACAGAGGGGCAATGTAGCATAGCAATAAACATAAAACATTTTAAATGAACTAAAAAAAAAAATCATTAAATAAGGAAAAAATGGGTCAGCGGGTGACACCTTAAGGAAAATATCAGCCTTATTTATGTCTAGCAATGCATTGGATCTGGCTGGGATGGAGTTCGTTTTCATCACAGCAGCTTATACGGTGCTGAGTTTTGGACTGGCGACTAAACCAGTGCTGATAACATGCCAGTGTTTTGGCTATTGCTGAACAGTGCTTGCTGCTGGGTCAGCTCTCCTGGCTGTGTCCACCCCCAGCCCATTGCCCACCTCCAGCTCCCTCGCTGTGCAGAGTGGAGGGAGAAGCAGAGAAGACCTTGATGCTGTGCAAGGGCTGGATGCTTAGGCTCTGCCTCTGGAGACCATAGTCCTAATTTCTGCACACAATCCACTCGCTCATTAGATGATGTCTCAGCCATGTATGACACTCCTTCCCAGGCACCACCATCACCTAATAGAACTCTCCAACTTCCCACACCTCAGCTCCGTCTCTAAACTATACTCTCATATCTTCCTGAAGGCTACAAGCTTTTCTTTTACCTTAAAAAAATGTTAAAATCACACAACTGTGTAACAATTTACACTTAGATGCATTTTATTAATTTAAAGAAGTGTCATGACAATCTGAAAACGGGCTTACCTTCAAATGGGTATCTAATACAGTCACAAAAATGTATGGCTAAGAAGATTCTTAAAGAAATCAGATGTCCTGATGCCCTACCATGTGTCAAGAAAATCATACTTCATTTATTTGTGACAGATATTGGTTTTCCCCTGTTCTGAAACACCGATGAGCAGAAGATACCCAAAACATACCTATTCTGTTGTCTGTTTACATCCACCTTAAGTCTTCCCTAAGTCCTGGCTATAAATTAATTGAATTTCTTCTTGTTTGCACCCAGTAGTGCTAGCAAACAACTAAGTACTATCTTCTTTAAAACAGTGTCCTATACACAGGAAACTACCACCACATCTCATTTCAGTCTTTTCTTTCCTAGACTGCACAACCCCTAAACCAGTTTCTTTAGTTAAGTTTTCTAACCTATGCTCTCCTCGCCCATAACTTAAAACCACTGTGCCCAAAACCAGACCCAAATTTTCCAGATGAAGCCTCACAAATTTGAATAAGGTGACCCATAACCAACTCCCATTACATTTATACGACATTTCAACTCACATGGCAGAATAAATTTTCTCTTTTTTGCTACATTTGCTACTACCATTGGTTTAGTTCAAGTCATCACAATATACAAGACCTCTCCTACTCTACAGCCACCCAATGCCTTACTCTTCTGCATTTAATGTCTGTCTCTGTCATACCAGGCTTCACGTCTTATTATTAAAACCCATCGCCTCCTTCCCCTAAACTAGGATTTATTTAGTGCAAAGGTGCTATATTTACTAAAAGACACTTTCAGAAATTAAGTATTGTTACTACATAGTAGTAAACTACTTGTGGTGAAGTCTATATACCACACATCTTTCACTTTAACATTAAAAAGACGGAGCAACCTTTGAACCTAACAGTTTCAGCATTATTCCTTTAAGATTTGTATATACAAAGATATTTCAGTTTAGTATTCAGGAGACAGAGTACTGTTCCACTGTGTTAGAAAAAAAGACTTATAATGCTATTTATATTTTTACTTCATAAACTTAGCAATACAAAAAGGCTGTTCTAGGTCAGTGAAAAAGACATGTTATATTTTTTCCAGGGAACTAATTTGCAAGTCTTTGATCTATCTTAATTCTTAAAGTTAATCAAGAAAATTATGCTGGCACATGTCTTCAAAGTGCCAGCTTTATTCTCAACCAATGCTTGCAGCTTAGTCCACCTATCATTGAAATAAATGGGAATCTTTTCCCTAATGTCAGTTAGGAGTTCAGTCAGACACTTTAATTCTCATCATGCTTATGCCATCTCCTGATCCACTAATCTAATTGTGTTCTCTTTCTTCTCTCTTTGAAACAGTTAATAATGAAAAAAGATTAGAAGAATTTGCTGAGAGATTCAGTGTTCAATACATTTTACTACTTACAGATTTCCGAACATCTTTTGAAGAAAGATCAATTAACTTCTTGTTCACGGACCACTCTTCATCAGACTCCATTATAGCTTTCTGTAAAATCATTTTATCTAAATGTGAAAATAATCCTTCATACAGCAAGCAAAGAACTAACTTTTCAATGTAGCGAAGCACACTGCACTGCAAGTACCAATTATTTCTTAACAAAGTAACATTATTTTTGGTCACTTTTCTGATTTCTAGAACTTACGTACTTTATAAAAGGCACCGTATAATATCCTCAAACTCACTTAATTCCATTCCTTTTTTTTTTTTTTTTTTTTTTAAAATAAAATTAACTTTTGCCTGACACAAATTATCTCTAACAGGTCTCAACCAAAAGGTCACATTCTCTTTTTACTAAGCTCATACAAAACCTCTTACGAATTCATTACAGTATATTAGCCTTTTTTCTTTTCTTTTTTCCTTTTTTAAACACTAAGAAGAGAATCCAGCTTGGAAGGCAGATTGTGCTTAAAAACCTTTAAAGCTGCCTCTGTTTCCTCCGTAGTATGGAAGTGGGTATAGCGCAGTATAGTGTAGGTACCTTTTAAATTTCTTTTTATGTATTTTAATGGTGGAAACTTCTGAAAGAAAGATTTATTCACATGACATTGCATTAAATCTTGTACTTCATCTTTCCTTTAACATTCAGACAAAAGTTTTACCAGTACTTGAAACACAGCAACGAAATCAACCAAGTGGAGAGTATCAAATGGGGTAGAAGTTACAGCACTGCTCTTCATCATACTGACTGCTCCACTTCAAAGACCAATCACATTATTTATTTTCAGAAAACAAAAATAATATTTCAAAGAACAAATAATATTATTTACTTATAAAAGGCAAATCATGATCCAGCTGCTGAAAGGCCTCAATTCCAGGCAGAAGGTTCTATGAGCCTTTCCTTACAGGGTCAGTGGAGAAAGACCAGAAAAGCTATAGAAGAAATATCTATCATGTTCATCAGAGACCTAAGACACATGTAAAATTTGGACCTACTGAAAAAAAAATGGGGATGAAACATTACGTATTGGTATTTCTTAAAACAGTTGACATTATTTTCTCATCTTACACTCGCCAGGACACATACATGGGGTTTTAACTTTATACCGCAGGACTCAAGTAAGAAGTATTGCAATCCTTACAGCACTTCAAGAAACCACAATTCTCTCACCTTCTTCCAGTATTTGTCAGTGCAGTGACACTTGAGGCAACTGCACAGTGACATACAGCTCTTCCACTGACTACATGAAAAACAGAATTACCTCACAGGGCTTGTTTTAAGATCAAGGAATGGGATCAAAGAATGGATCAAGAAGTAGGATCAAAGAATCCATCTTTTCAAAAATAGTATTTGAATATCAAAAATGTTTTCCAGAAATAGATGAATTATCATAAATACATTCAAATTACCTAAGAAAAAAACATTTTCATGTACCTTAAAATAGATTGGAGCCACATCTCCTACTTCTTTTGGAAGAGGAATGCATTCGTATACCATGTGATACCGTTTCTTCATACTCATGTTTGTTTCTAGGAACACACAGTCCAAGTCTTTAGCTTCAAACATTTTCACCAATGCATTTCTGAACATCTATTTAAAGAAAAAAAAAAAAAAGGTGTAATTTGAGTTAGCTTTTCAAAGCTTTCAGATATAATATTTTATATTATTTCACTAACAAATACTATATTCATAATAAACTCATCATAAAATGGATAACAGCAGCAACCATACTAGAAAAATTCTGTATTATTCAACAGTTTAACATGAACTGTATTTCCTAAGATACAAAGATAGGAAGTCTAGAAAACTATTGTGAAATACGCATTATAATTACACTACAAACTCAGTTTTAATAAATACCACATATTTTTAGAGTTGAAATTAAAGCTATATTGAACTTCAAACGAGTGATGCTCCATAAACAGTAGGTCCCAAGCTCACAATTTGTTAGTTAATGTCTTGGCTCGTATTGACTTTAGATACCATTATCCTTCCACTATTCATTCCAATTACACAGGTTTTTTGGTTTTGTTTGTTTGTTTGTTTTAAAAATAAGACATTTCCACTAGGCATACTTGACCTTTAAAGAAAATATTAACATTGCCTCCAAAAAAAGCCATGGCTATAACCACCATCTTCACTGTATGGAAGCTAACCAAATGCAATACTGTAATACACCTGGCCTCAATGTTACCAGCTCCCCTCAGAGATTAAGTGCCGCACCTATTCAAAGTGTATTTCAATTTAGAATTCTGCTACCTCCAGTGTCAAGGCCCTGCACATACTCAACAGGCCCTGCAGCCTCTCCTACCTGCCGGGGCTCTGGCTGCCCATGCAGACGGACAGCGCTGACATGGTGCACCTATAAGCTGGGATCAGTCGCAGCAGAAAGAGCTGGGGAAAAGAGAGCTGTGAGAAGTGGGGACCTTGATCCCCTTCACTCAGGAGCTGCAGTTAAGCTCAGGCCCTCACTTTTAGTCCTTGCCTGAGCTAAGTTTCAGGGATGCCTGTGCCCAGCCATGTGCCTGGCTGACCTTGACCCTGAACCTAACTCATCCCTGCAGACTCCTCTGGCCATCAACTGCGCTATGAATGACCCTGTCTACCGTCATGGGACCTGCTCTCTTCTCCTGGCTTGGGTACCATGGGACTGTGCCTTGTCAGTGAGGTGACTTCCCCCACCTGCCTTGCCCATCACCTTCTACCCACCCGTGCCTTGCCTTCCCTGTGGAGCAGCCCACTCTTGCTGCTCCCTGACACTTGGCAGTTGGTATTTGTATCCAAGAGCCTCATTCTACAGCTTACAATGTAGATGCTGAACTAAATTATCAAGCACAAGAGATGATTTCAGAGACTTATTTGGACTCATTTTCAAATGCACAAAAGATCTGACTTTGTGACAGGGTGAACATTTCTTAAAGTGTCTCAAGATCTTGAAAACTCCTTTTTTTAAAATGAAGATCTTTGTATTATACATGCTCCCTGTACCATTTCCACAGCATAAGCCAAGAAATCACTGAAACTGTATGAGCCTCATAGACCACAGGTACCATAGCTCTACAACTCACATAACTCATAAGATGTCCTTTTTGCACTGATTTTTTTTTTTTCAATTAACAATGCTTACAAGTACAAACAACATAATTAAAAGGCTAACCCCATCTAAAGGTTTAAGATTTCCTATCTTAGTGTAAATGGAGAGTTGATGAATCAAGCAAGCACAAGCAAATACATATATTCATAAATATCAGCAGTACAGAAGTAAAACAGATGGAAAACATATCACTACCAGGTTTTCAATTCAACAGGACTAGAAATTGAGCTTTCTCCCCCCCCCCTTTGTCATTTTGCACAGGATGAATCAAACTAAAGGTCTAAGAAACTTGGTCAAATATATATCTTAACCAGGCATTTAAGCTCTCCAAAGCAGGCTTTTGTGCCCTGAATTTTTCCTCACAAAAAAGCTGCTCCATGGCTCTGACAAGAAAACACTGCCACCACCCTCCTAACACAACCGACGAAACACAGCTAGAAGATATTGCCCAGTGAATAGATCACTGTACCACGACTGATACAGGACTTTACTGTGCAGAGCGACAGACAACCCTGAATTAACAGCCTGTTGTCTTCTCCGCCTCAGTCTGGCCGCCAGACCTCTACTTCTGAAATACACCAAAGCAAGCAACTGTGGTGAGATAAGAGAAACATTAAACCAAAGGTTGGGAAGGACTATTACTTACAGTTACTATCCTGCAATATCAATGGAAATACAATCCACTGAAAAGCCTAGAATATCTGCAGATTTAGCTAACGTTTTCCAGACTGCAATTTCTTGTTTTTAAATACATTGCACTTTTCCTCTAAATTCTGAGTGGGCCAAAACATCAAGGATAATTAGCACTGGAAAGGACAAAACCATTCATAAGAGCAAATAAGAGGGCTTGGCTTATGCTCAGATGCACACGACACATGTAACAATTGATACATATAACAGTTCAGGCAATACAGAACATGTAAAGATGTATATCTTTTCGTATTAAAAAAGTTACATGCATATTTACTTTGGCAAGTGAGCACATCAGTCTAAAACACATAATATGTTAAATTCAACTGCCTGAAGGCATACATTATAAAAGAACCCTTCTTGCTTTATTCCAGCACATCTTAAAATACCCCAGCAAAAACAGTTAGCTAAAACATGTGCTCAACACAGTATCTTATGAATATTTAAAGAGTGATAGTTTTTTTTCTCTCAAGAGCAATATAAAATAGGGTTCTGGCATCAGAAAGTTAGTTGAGTCACTGAGTAAATGTATGCTTATATTCCTGCTAAAGCCTTCCAGACTCTTCCTACTGAATTCCATAGAAGCTGGGGGGTGGGGTGGGGGTGGGGAAATCTGTGTCCATCACGTCCCAAAGTACTTTGTTGCAAAGAAATGTATAAACTGGCTACGAATGTATTCACAGGGTCAATGGATAACAGTTTTATTAACTAGTTGCATTTTCTAGCAAGGAAAAGACTAGCATTGAATACAGGAATTGCATTTGTTTATCTTTCGTTTATCCTTTATCACAGAAATTTAGGAAAACTATCTATTTAGTTAAAAGAGGTTAGAATAAATAGAAGATATAGAATAAACATATTTATCACTTTTTCCCATGCTCTGTTGTTCTCCTGATCGCTACGTTTTGCACTAATTTGCTTCTTATCCAACTTCCAACTTTCTTAGGCATTTCTGTCACATACAAAAGAATGCCTTACCCTTCCTGCCTGGGAGAAGCATAATTTACTAGGAAACACGGTATAAAAACTACATGAGCCATGAGAATCAATGTGGGGAGCAAACTGGGAAAGTCAGAGAATCCATCTGCCAGGCTTCAGGCAAGATCAACATTACTTAAACCATTTCAAACTCATGAATTAACCTGCTTTTAAATCTAGGCAACTGCAAGGAACAAAGTCTTTCTCTAGTCTGAAATAGTATCCGATATTTTGATATAAGACGTTGCAAGTTGTTTTCCCTTTGTAATAATTCTGATGGCAGGGAGGAGGACCACTGTCAATTTCTTAGGCAGAACCTTGTTATGTTCCTCCCTTGATTTTCCTTTTCCAAAGAAACCAGAACTCAAAACCTTCAAAATGTCTTCATAAGACAGTTGGAAAGCATTACCCATCATGCTTGGCACTTTATTCTAATAATTCTTTTCAAAAAAGTAGGAAATTGGATTCTAATGGGGACCTCACTGATTTGAAGAAGAGAATGAGATAGTTCTCTCCCAGTTGACATCCACCCAAAACCCAGATTAGGTTAAAAAAAACTGAAGATATATTAAAAAAACATATTTTCAGCTTGTGTTTCATAATTAGTGATCTTTCTGCCCTGACAATTCTTTTCTTTTCCTTGGCACTCCCAAGGAAATCTTAACTGCCAAGCCAGTTATTCCACTTTCCGTAAGGTATCAGCTGCACCTACATCACCCCCAAGAGATGTTCCTCTAACCTCGTTTCAAAGACCTCCAATAACAGAGGTTCTGCAGCATTCCAGGCAACTTGTTCTAGTACTTATAACTGAGAACTTTTCTTCAGTGTTTACCCTGCATCTCCCTTTTTCAGTTTTCAATCACTAATTTTCATCCATAATGCGAGAATGTTCTGCCCTTTAGTGGAATCAGAAGAGAGCTGCCAGGCTGGAAAAGCTGAAAATAGGTACTTATGACAAGTATATAAAACATTATTTTACAAAAATGTTAGAACATGAGACAGTTTCTCAGCTGACCTGGATTTCTTCCCAGATGTCTTCATCCAAAAGAGTGGCTGCAGTATGGTGCTGTAGAGGGGCTATCAGGCAGTGACCTTCAGTAAGGGACTGGTTGCTTGGTAGAGACAAGTATACCTATAAAAAGCGAAAAAACACCCGAGGTGCCCATTTTTCTAGTGTTAAAAACCTTCCCATTGCTAAGTCCAGGAAATACATAATTTGCTAAACTTCAAACCAATATAAGCCATTAGCTTCTAACTACAGCAAGGTATGAGTAATTTTAGTGTTTTTAAAAAGGTCCCACTGGAGCTACCCAGTAGCTACCCAGTAGCTCCAATGAACTAGTAGTATCCAGACAGCAGCTCCACCAACACAGCAGTAGTATCAGCCTTACAGACCAATCGGTATCCTAACTACTATGAAATCACAGTGCTTAGTCCATTACAATACTTTTTTTAATATAGATAGATATATCTGTATGCATTTTAAATAAAATAAAATATATAAAAATACATACATACAGATATAACTCTGTAGTTATATCTGTTAGATATATAAACAAATATATATACACACAGATACGTATCTGTATGCATTTCATATATATTATCTATCTATATAAAAAAAAAAATATGTGTGATGTACCATAATACATAACTATGCATTTAATTCCTTGTCCTATAAAAAGTTTGAAAATGAAAAACATCAATAACAAATTAAAACTTTGGAGAAAGAATGGCAAAAAATCCTATACTGAAGCATTTAATATGTTATAAACCCAAATATTTATGCAACTTTTAAAAGCATTAACAGAAACAAGAAGGTTCTCCATATCAAACTTCTGCCTATTTCAAAGGATTTTAGGCTTAAAAATTGAATTCTCCATTTAGTTTGCTTTGGTATCATTGAGAAATAATTCTTTACCAGTTCAAATTTCCTCCAGTGCAGTATGTTTTAGTCTTCCAGAAATCCACCTACAGCCTAATCTCTGCACTCAGATCTTTCATTACTGCTCCTCTCTTCCACAAATCCACTAATCTGAAGTTCTGATATCAAAGATCAGCTTTATAATTCACAACAGATTTATATCTTTTTCTCCCTCACCCTTGAGGAATTTGTGAAATTAATTGGAAGGGCAAAGAAAATAAGATGTAGAACACTAAATCATTTCATAGAAGCAATTTCATTCTTAATCTTACACACTCGAACATTAACATTGCCTTCCTTTATTTCTTTTTTATTTTTACATTTGTGTTAAATTGCTATTTTCTTACCTTGGTGCCAATTGCAATAATAAGATGTTTAGAAAGTTCACTGCTATCAAAGCAGTATGGGCACTTTTCCATGCGTGCAGCAAGCTGCTGGTGCTCACGTATTGCTTTTCTTCTTTGTATTTCTTCCTCTTCTCCACTGTGCGCTCTTTTGGCAGCTTTGGAGACAAACATGTCATCCAGCGTGTAGTAGTCTCTGTCAGTTTTTTCCATGAGCTGAAAAGATACACAGAAAAATTGCGTGTACATATAAATAAGCATGAGAAAAAATCTTAGCTCTTTGTAGTATCCTTTACTGAGAAAGCATAAAGTATGTAAGCAGCAGCATTGCTTCCTTCCATGTGGCATCTGCAGCACATGCAATCATCAGGTACATCTCCTGAGAACAGACACACGCAATCTTAGACAGCATAGGTATTAAAATATAGATGTGTGACAGCAGTGACAAGAGTATTTTACTACATTCCATCTCAAGTTCAGGGCTAGGTATTTCAATATTATCTCGATGTAACTTCAGCTTTAAATAGATGCACAGTTTTTTAAATCATATACTATCACATATTTTATTTTGGTCTTCCCCCTCCTCCTCCTCCCCTCCTATTACAACTATCACTATCCATTAAATCATCTCTTGTGAAATAACTAGGCCATGACTCTGCACCTCATAGTCGTATTCTGTGAAAACATGAGAACAGTTTTGCTGACCAAGTGAACAGTACATACTAAGCCATTTTGTGAAGAAAAGAGTCTTTGGCTTGAATATTTAATCTTTCTGGAGTGCACCTGTTGCTAGATATGGATAACAAACACAACTAGCACATTACCAGAAACAAGGCTAAATGATCCTCAAGTTTTTGTTTGCTCGTTAATTGCTAAAGTTTAGTGAAATGCGCCCCATTTAAAAGGAAACTCTGGAAATACTAAATTTGTTATGAAGACATGCTTGGGGGTGAGTGGAATCTTACAGGATCTTAATAGGGGAAACCCACACGAACTGGATACATCTCACCTAGATGATAGTTGGGAGGGATGGAGTCTGTAGATAGGAACAGGAGGAACTGAAGGTGACACAAGGTGATAAAGGACTCAGTAAGAAGGTGGGCTCACAGCAATAGCAGCAAGAGACAATGAATGGAAAGGAAAGCAAGAAAAGTATGGGTGTCATGGGACTCAAACCCAAACAACAGTAGATTTCGCAAAGCTTCATAACTCACAGAAAACACACGCACACTTATATATATATAAAATATTTACATATTATACACACACACTATATATATATATACACACACACATCTCAACAGGCTTTATCAATTTTTTTTTTTATTTTGATAACAAACAAATCCCATGACATCCTGCCTAAACCAAGATTAGCAAGTCTTGATTGTAAAGATTAACTTTTTAAAGGACTTTGGAAACTATTTCTCCATTTTCTGCTTTGGCTGCTTTACGCTGCTTTAAAATTATGTGCCATTAATACCATAAACATGCAACACATACAGCTAAAGCAAATGTAAAAAGCATTTAAAATATTTTTTCAAGTTTTTCCTCTTTAAATGAAATCCCAGTGCTGCAATACTTTTTAAAATGCTATACTTGACTGTAATTTTATCTTTAATAGTTTCAGTAATCTCCTTATCAAAATGACAAGGAAGAAAAAAACCACAGTACATTATACAGATTTCTTGATATTGGAGATGCTGGTCCTTCTCAGTCTTGGCAGATTTATGTAGGAGTAGTTTTGCTCCAAGAATTGCTAAGGAAATGGTAGAAGTGTCTGCACAACAATTCCTAATATATTTTAGAATACTGACTGGAATAACCCTAGCAAAAGACTAATGTCAGCTGAAGGCATTTTGAAGGCATACTGTCATAACTGAAACACCGTCTCCAAACAGAAGAAAATCTTCCAAACATCCCAGGCATAGTTTGTGTAGATAATCTGATATGAAAAGAAATTAACATTTTATTTTGTAGTGTAGATAAGTAACTTTCCCCCCCCCAAAACACAGACAAGGGCTCTTGCTTTTCCTGAACACTGCAATTCGCTAACACAGACCAATAGCTTATCTTGTATATGCTCAGTACTTTCATTATCAAACAACTGAGGAGCAGCCTCCTTACTATTACTTTATTTAGCTATAATACGTTTAACTGCTTTTGTGCATTTCCTACTGGAAGGCACTGCAGACTAAAATCAACAGTTCTATACTTCAACTCTGCTCTTGTTCTCTTTTACTACAATGCTGTAATCTATACTTAAAATAAACAGTTCCCGAGCTGTAGGAAAAATATTTAGTGGTTTGGGTGTCAAAAACCAAGTCTCTGTTCTTCTGTCATATAAACATAAGAAAGGTAAATCTGGAGCTTCAGTAGAAGGAACACCAATGAGCACTACCTACAGAATGGCATCATTTTGTTATTATCAAAAGTAAAGGTTTACTACTTTTTTTTTTTATTAAAAAAAAATCTGCCATGAGAATGCAAATATGGATGAAAGACGACGGCTGGCAGACTACAAAGACAAGGAAGAATAGAAATCAATTTCCACCTTGGATATCAGGAGTATCACATGCAGCACGGAGTACCATTACTACTTTACTTGGCTTGCACTTAGAAGTAGTCATGGAAATTCCTGGTTTGTTATGCATGACCTCCTTTAAATAGTAGTACTTTTCAAAACACCCTAAAAATACTCTACAAATCCTCTTATACAAGTCCATGTCACAGGAACACAAGAATTCTGTCTAGTGATGAAATAAATATTCATCTTATTAATGATGCCTTTCCTCAACAGCAGATAAACTGCTATATACAGTAAGATATCTGGGACCCAAAAGAGAATGGTCACCTAAAAAGCAGTAAACTTTAAAAAAGTAAGTGCTCTCTAAAGACCAGATTTGGTTTCTCCTGGTACAGTCATGACCAACAGAAGATCACTACATTTCAAATGGTAATTCAGTACGACCAAAAAGAAATTATGTTCCTGTTCTTCAGGAATTGTACTTTTCAGCATCATGTTCAATGCAATATGAAAAAATATTCATAATTCAATGACTCAAACCTAAGACAAAGCCTGAAGCAATATAAAGTCCAATACATGACCTTGAGCAGAGTCAGTGAAAATAAGCATAATTCAGGAGACTTAAAAAAACAAGCTACAAAAGCAACCAAAAAAAAGGAAAAGGAAAAAACCAAACCAATCAATCAGCCATCGGCAAAAAGTGGAGTCACCCAAAAGAACGGTGAGAAAGATTCCTCAGTTGCACCAGAAAGTTCTCCCTAGTGCTTCCTGGAAATCCAACAGTAGTATTTCAGAATTCAAAACTAAAAGTCCTCAGAGTGAAGGGAAACAGCAGAAAAGATTAAGTAATACCTTCACTTCTAAAATATATGTAGCCTGTTTAATAATAAGTGAAATTATGTGCGTACATCACTCATTCAGTGTAAGCTCCTAGTGCAGCCTGGATTCCACTCAAGGTCTGTGCATCAGACTAGAGTAAGTCACTAGAGAGTTTTAAACAAAATTTTGGATTCTTCCTGAAAATAAAAAGATGCATAGAAGAGTTCTTCCTACAGCTAGAGGCCATGGGAGACAGGCACTTCTGGTTTAAGATGTAATATATGTTGGTTAACAGAATTACATGAAGCACATTGGGGAAGGAAGTAAAATAAACGTAAGATTACTTTGGAGAAGTAAAGGAACAAGAAAAGGTATGTAGCAATACAGCATTTTGGGGAGAGAAGCCATAGTAAAGGGATATTTAGAGAAGGAGTATTCACAAATCGGGTTACGATTACCTCTACCACAGAGTCTCTACCAGCAACGAAATTACAGATCCCACTGCAATACTAACAAATAACAAAAGATAATAAGGAATGCAAGGCTGTTCAAGAAACCAAGACCCCAGCTTCAAAAACATTAGATAAGTGCTTGAAATAAGCAGTGTCTAAGAAAAAAGTTATTTTAAACATTTCAACCTGCTTGTGCAGTAAGAAAAGCCTAGTAATTAATAATTCATATCCAGTTGGATGCTCTTCAAGCACTATCTCCTTCCCTTGCTGAAGAAAAACAGACAAGGACAAAGTGGAAAAATAAGGGGTTATTTTCCCCCCTTTTTCACATCTTTAAGGAGACATTTATGAGACCTTTATTCAAGTCATAAGTCTAGCATGTCAATGCACAGTGCCATTATGTTGCAGTTCTGAGACAAAGAGACCAAGTTACAAATGGTCACCCTGTCCTTGAATCTTCACTTCTTCCTGTGTTTTATCACATCCTTTAGATTACTTTAAAGGAGTGTTAAAACAGGATATATTTTCACTTCTAAAAACAATAGTTATGAAAGGAATAAGCATTTCTTTGCAACACCCATATTACCACAGTGTCCTTCCAACACACCTCAAAACAGTTCAGGAAGTACAGAAACCTAAAAACAGGCAAAAAAAATCATCCAGCAAGAACTGTGTATTCTTACTGAAATAAGATATGATATGAATGTAAGTGGGAAAATCCATTCAGCAATGTTTTCTGCCTTAAAAGTGGGAAAATCCATTCAGCAATGTTTTCTGCCTTAAAAACAAACAAAAAAACACTAAAGACTTTTAGTCTGCAATATTGGAATAGTAGCAATGAACATCACTAACACATTTTTTGCCAGTAGGAATGAAAAAAAAAGAATTTTTTTTTTTTTTAAGGACATAATTCCTTAAATATGATTAGCCCTCAAATCCTACAAATGCCAAACATCAATTTGTCAGAACTAAAATAAAATAAAATGTAGCTGCTACCATGGCAGACTAGAGAGTACTCTTCAACTGCTATTGTAAATACTGGTCTTTTTGAAAATTTATTTGGGAAGAAAATGGAAGTTCTCTTTCAAAAAATTTATACTCTTACAATAAGGTGCCCAGTGTGTTCTGCCAGTTGCATTATTTGGCTACAACAAAATCTCTCCAAACAAGTTAAAGGGGAATTGAAAGAACAAGCAGACAGCGTTCTCCAAAATGCCAGAAGGAAAGCAAGTAATCATGTAAAACCCGATTTCTTTCAAACATATATTCTTCCATACAAAAGACAGAGCTAGTATAAATCCAAAGGAGGAACTACGCGGATGTATAAGATTCACTGGAAAGCTGCTGTTCTCCATCAGCTGAAGCAACGTGAAAGTCAATGCATTCTGGAAGCTGTGTATTTAGTTCTCTCACTGTGCTGGATGCTGCACTTGCTGTATTTCGGGTGCTGCACAGAGACTGGAAAGCAGAAGGTAGTCGCTTTTATATACCAATTTTAGTTGGGATGTCCTAAAAAACCAACACTGAACTGACTAAAGTTAATATAAGGAATTCAGACATCTATGAAGGCAATGCACCTGAAGTCCTTGTTTCTACGAGACAGTGGCCAAAACCAAGAGCTAACCTAAACTGATGTTCTCATAAGACAGATCATCTCCACAGTCCCTTGTCTTCTCTTTTCCATTTCACTTTTTTTGTTCTGGGCTTTTCTGCCACATTCTTCCATCTTATGTGCCCACTATTTTCCAACTTTTCCTTCTCTTTTGGCAAGCGCTGGTTAACCAGAGCGCACACACAAACGGCTTTAGGACTCTTAGCACCAGGCAAAATGATATAGCCTCCTACAGCCTCCAGTGTAATTCCACAACTGTGAAATTTCTACCATCCATTTGACAGGGGATCCATTTTCCACAACCAGGATGCAGTTTTGGTTTAACCAACAGGGATGGCATCACAGTTCTGCTTGCCCTGACCAAGAAAGGCCTGTAACATGCAAACATTTAAACAGTAGCCGTAGAAGGCATCCCAACTTCTTTCAGGAGCAGGTAAAAATCATCCTTAGGGCTCTCACTTGGACAGATGAAAGGTGTGCAAGTGTGGCCAAAACCAGGAATGAGCT
>VZTL01079413.1:0-23419 GCA_013400535.1 Scopus umbretta
AAAAAAAAAAAAAAGCTTAAGTTACAGGTTATTATTTCTGTCTTAGACACTCACTGCAGGATAGAACTGGAGATAAATTTAGCAAAGTTTTGTCTTCAAAATGTAATAAATTTCTGCTAGATTTTATTAACCTTTCTCCGTAATTAAAATGGTAACAGCAATGAGATCTGAAAGTGAGGTTAGCTCACGTAATTCACCTTTCTGACATGCAAAGTTTAGGTAATTGGTTCTGGTTGGGTTTAAATTCCTCTACAGATATTTGTAGGACTCATCCTATTTTTTCCTGGGTTTAATGAGGTGTTTATTTGTAAGGACTCAAAGGCAACCTCATTAGAGACGTGTGTTTAGTCCTGTTTGTAGTACTTTGCTGTGCCACTCTCTTGGATTTTTCAGAGTTTTTTCCTGAAAATAAAGAAATTTCACTTATTTTCTTCATGCTGCCAGCTCTTCTGGATTTCTTCAGAAACTTGAAGTTCTTGATACTTGCTAAGCTAGTGTGTTTATTTTGTAACGCTTTTGATTGGCACAACCACTTTTCGCAAACTTTCCCCAGGAGCCGTTCCATTCGGTGGCACAAGGCTGTAGCACACGGGTTGTAGGAGCTGCTAAAGCTTGTCTGGTTGTGCTTAAAATTGCTTCCATTGATATCAAATATTGATATCTGTGGTTGTTACTGCCTCAATTTAATCTGACAATATCTCCTTAAGGTCTGTTTGATTCCTCTTCTAATCCAAAGTGGTTTCTCTTCCCAGTCATCAGTTCCAGTTTCAGATCTTTTTTCCTGAAATAAATATAATATACATTTCAGAAGGAATTCAGAGGGTTAAAGATCTGCAAATTTTCAAAGCCAGTACATTTTTAATATTTAGAAGTTACAGTGTCTCTCAGTGAGACGCTTCCAAAACACTAATGCTTTAAGTAGCAACTATTTTCTCTGTCAAGCATCCATTCAGTAGTCTTGCATGCAGAGCACTTCCGCAACTGAGCCTTAATTTTGTCAGTATCTGTGAATTCTGACATGCTATAGCATTGCAAAAATGCTATTAAAGTTCAGTATCCATAGAGTATTTTTTGAGATAAGCTTCTTCTGCTTGCAGAAAGCAGTAGTACTATAATTTTCTATATATTTTCTTCTTCTGTTTTTTTTTTTTTTTAAACTTTTTTGGTCCTTGCCCTCGGCAATCTTTCCTTGGAGAGCTGACAATCTGTTTTGTAACCATGGGGGCAACTGCATCTGAATTGGCATTTATTCACTGGGAGGGAAGGGAAGCAGAACAGAACATTAACCACTGCAAAGACAAATAAACCTTATTCTCTGTGTGGGAAATAAGTCTCTGTGAAAAATGTCCGTATTGAGCGAGTCTTCCAGATGGCCGTGCTCGCTGCTTAGCTGGCTCTGCTGAATGCCGAGTCCCACAGCAGTGGCTTTGAGAGCCTGGTGAATGGTTGGAGCATCAACAACCTGGGGAGAATTTTGACAGGCCCTCTGCATGCAGAAGTCCGGTCCCTGCTGAAATCTGTGCTTTACAAAGCAAAGCCTTTAGTTATAGGAAAAAATGCTGTCTTGCTGTGGAGTTTCCTTTAACCACCATGATTAAAAGCTGCGGAGAAACAGTTAGCTTGCTTTCAGCTCACTGATGCGGAGCTGTGAGCTCTGCAGCCCAGTGCTGAGAGTCTCTTTATATGTTGGGAAGCGTTTGGGTTGGGTTTGTTTCGCGTTGGTTTTATGTGCCGTGACAGCACGTGAAGCAACTTCGGATCCCCGTGCTGAGCGTTGTTATCCCTGGGACCACTCTGGGCGGTGTAGGCAGCTTCGTAATACGTAGAGAACAGGTTCTTGTGCCGCAGGAGCTGTCATCTCAGGGAAGGAGGGCGCTGGGTGCCGCACAGGCGGGCTGGGTAGAGCTCACGTGCTCCTTAATTCGCAAGGCACGTTACAACTCCCGTTACACCTTGGGGGGTCCTGTTTGGACTGTGTGCCATCCTGTCAGTCTCTAGAATGAAACAGTTTGCTGCTTCTTAAAAAAGTATTTAAAGAAACCAAAAAACCTCTACTTGTTCTGTGTGCTAAGGCACAACTATCTTACTGGTTTAGCTGCAGAGTTTTCAGAAATAACATTTTAACATTTTTATTGCTATTTGTATTGCTTTAACCTGCCTGATTTGTGACCAGTGGACAGTTTTATTGTCTTCTGTGAACTTTGTTTCTGAGGCAGGATGGTTTTATTGTTTAATGGATAGTGTTGATTTGGGGGAAGAACCTCCCTTGGATATTGTTCCACTAAAAGAAAACAATCCTTTAAAAAAAATGCAAGACTTATCTCTTAACCTGTAAGATTTTATGACCGTGAGCATGTCATCCCATACCGCAGGGCACAGGAGTGCCCAGGGACTTGGGCCACTGGTCCGTGCCATGCCAGGAAAATTGCAGCTCGGATCTGAAACGATTAAAGGCATTCAGACTCTAGGGAGCTCATAAGCAAGTGTGATACTGCCCAAAAGGTTATCAGCTTTTTTTGCCTTTCTCGCCTCAACTTCAAATGTGGAGTCACTAAAGGCGCAAAGAGCTTTTCTGTGGTAGTTCCAGTTGCTTTCAGTGCTCCAGTATGGGTCTCCATCAGGCTGTAGCATCTCCATGATTAACTGACAGCCTAACTGTTGGGAAAAGGGGAGTTTTAAAGTGATCCAAGACCAGGGATTAGTGGGGTATTGCATGGGTCACGTCCAATTGTTGTTCCTCTGCATTAATTCTCATTTAACTTAAACCCTAGTCAGCTAGCCAGGTTGTATCTCTTGGCACAGCTCGAGTAGCAGCCATCTCCCTTTGGAAGTGCCTGTCTCTCTCTGTTGACCAAGAGAGGATTTAGACAGTAAGTTTGGACAAAGTGCCACACTTTTGATTTTGTGCAGGTTTGGTGAGTTGAAGCCCCACCGTGGATTTTCATGATGGTTGTCCATACTGTGTCCCAGTTATTGTTCCCTTGCTCTTTTGTTTTTCATGATCAAATCACTGTTTAAACAGACTTTAATCCTTCTATTAAGCCAGGCAAGTTCATTCCTCCATCTTTTTGCTCTCACTGCATTACTCTTGAAGAGTTCCTACTTGAGCTAGACCTTCTCTACTCCAACCTACCCAGGAAGCCCAGGCATTTACGCTAAAGAAAAAGGTCATCCTTTCTGCTGACACGTAGAGAAACCTGGCTCATGCCACTTATCCAAACACTGGTTACTGTGAAAGGGGAATCCAGAAAGCTTCTTAAAGTCCGTTTAAGCCTCTGTCATTTGCAAATCCATTTTTATTTACGAGGTATCTCTTCATGCACTTGTTGTAGTGGTGCAATAGCATTGGGTGCAAGTTGCAGTGAAAATACATGTTTGCTGGCTACGTTACCTGGTACATCCAAGTATGTTTGCATTTAATCCATGTGTCACTTTCCCTGGGCAGTTGCTTTATGTTGAGTACTGGAAGGAATTGGCTGTAGAAATGTAAGAGCAAAATGTTGATGGCACAGTGGGGGGAGATCTTTTGCATCTGGCCTTCTCCTACCTCTGTTATTTTTATGCTGAAACATCATGATTATCAAGGGGCTTTTTAACCTGCTGGAAAGCATCTTAACTAGGGGTCATTCTCTGTGAACCTTTGCTATTTACAATACATGTCATTAAACCATGTTTAGAATTTAAATGAATTACTTTAGTGCAATCAACTACTGTAATTGCACAGGGAGCAGCCCCAGTACTGCTGCTTGTCATACCTGAGGATCGAGACACTGAGAAATTATCTCACCACACCTTTTCTCTAGTAGCTGTAATTGGCTTGGATTTTATATCCTGAGCTGAGCTAGCTGGGCTCACAATTGGTAAACCCAGCAGAATAAAAAAAAAACCAGCTTGGCAATCTGGTGAAGCAGTAAGTGTGGAGCCCTGAGCTTCACATATCATGGGAACATCATGCTACTGCTAAATCCAGGGACAAAGCCTTGGATATAAAAATCCCCACAAGGCAATTTCTGCAGTCGGTTAAGATGCCAGTATGTATTATTGCATTTTACAGCATGTACCATTTAAGTGAAATGAGCATGAGATTACCAAAATGTGAATTAAGTTATAAAGTTGAAATAGATTTGTGAACTTGGAAAAAGTAGAAATGAAATAAACTCCAGTCAGAAGCAGAAGTGATGTCAGGACTGCCATGTTGATCTGCATCGCCCCGAATGCCACGTAGATTTTAAAATCATTTTTAAAAATGGGTTATTAGGAGGATACTTGGAAGAGCAAAATACTTGGGTTTTTTTTGCATGCCATGGGGATGTGAAATGATCATCCAGGGACAGAGCTAGTATGTAGGGAGTCACGGGTTATCTCTGGGATTCCTGGATGGATTGAACATGGATTAAACCAGAATACTTTGCAGATGCTGCTTGTTGAGAATCCACCTGATGTATTCAGCATGATTTAATAGCTAAGGACTGAAATTCGTAACCAGAAAGGAAAGTTACTCTAGGCTAATAGTGAATCTGATTTTGTTTTTAACACCGAAGCCTCCTCTTGTCTAGATCAGTGTCAGGTTATTTCAGGAGGTACTGCGATTCAAAAAAGATGAGATTCTTTGATCATAGATGTCCTTGTCATTTAAAATGTGTAATATAATAATAGATTAGGATGCAGTCATACAGTAAGAGTACCACATGACTTTTTAAAATAAACAAAACCACTAAAGACATTCTGAATTAATAAAAACATCCAAAACAGGTGTTGCAAACTTGCATTCATTTTCACTTGGATCAAAAGCTTTTAGATATTTTGTTGGGGGGAGAGGGGGAAGTATTGTCTAGTTTTTTTCCTATCTCCAGAAAGCTGCTAACCAGCCGTGAGTTGTGGGTTATCTCACAGGGGAGGCACCTCTCGGCGGGGACAGGATTGCCAGAACTGGGGTGTTGTGGATGAACCTACAGAGGATGGCTTAGCAGCTCCAGGCGACAGGGACATTAGGGATGGCAAGCTGTATATAAACAATGCATTTTTCCAAGTACAGATTTGATCATCAGGCATTAGTTTTCCACGCTACTAATCTCATGATTGCTCCTGATGGCTTTGGTTTTTCATTATGTATCATTTGCACTAGTGATCATTTACAAATATTTATCACGTCCCTGCAGGCAGAAATATAGCTGTCCTTTAGCTCCATGTGTGTATGAGAGAGACTGCAAGATGCTAAGAAAAGTGATCTCCCGACTGATCAACTACTGAAACTTTTTTAAAAAGTGTGATTTCTTTCAGGAAATGGGGTTTCTTTGGGGGTTTTTTGTTTGTTTGTTTTGGTTAGTTGGGTTTTTTGTGGCAGGAAGGCAGCTTCTTCTGATAACAAGGATTTTGTAAGCTGGAGGTCAAGGAAGAATCTCACCTGGAGCATTTGCGACTCCATGGATCCCATAGCTGATGATTTGGGTGGAGATTTTCCAAGGGTTGTTAGTCAGAGCCTGCTTAGCAGACAGCTTGGTCTGAATGTAAAGCCAGGAGAAGCCTTTCAGGAGCAGAGGTACGTATGGTGCTCCTGAAGATCTTCTGAGTCTGTGAGCGGGCGTGCAGGCGTGTTGACAGAAGCACACGAGCGTTGTCCAGGTTGGGCCATCCACACGATCGCCAACAGGCAGCATTATCTCTTGGCTGATGTTCATGCTGAAAAGGGAAAACTGGCCATATCAATACAGCAGTAACCACACTTTTCCTAGCTCCCTTTGGGCACTTTTGGGGCAAATTATGTCAGCCTGCTTGAGAAGTTTTCTCTTCCTTTCATCTTCTTTTTAATACTTTTCCTTGTAGTTGATTTGGTGCGATACCACGAGAATCCAGGATTTTATTTTCGGCAAAGAATAGGCAATGAAATGTGTCAGTATAGGCACTAACTCATATGTAAATAGCTTCATATTAATGTGACTATATAGACACCAACCTATTTTGATACAGCAACCTGATTTATCCTATTTGCTGTCAGTGAAAGTTGTTGAATTACCGACACCGATATGGGCAGGACCGACCTTCTCAAGCCTGCACAGCTGTAGGAAAGTTAAACCATAAGAGCAATAAAGCAGCCGTGTCAAAAGTGTGATGACTTGAATTAGGCATTACTATGGATGATGAAGTTAAATTAGACTTAACATGGCATTGAACTGGTTTGAATTACTGACTTTTGGCCTGAATTCAACAGGAAGCCTTGCCTAGGATCCTGTACTACTTTTTCTGCTCTTAAAGTGCATGAAAACTCTCCAGTAAAATCTCCATCGTGAGATGGTATATGAAAACACTCCAGACAACCTAGGCAGTGGGTTAGTTTGTTGCCATTTCAGTCAGAAATTCAGTGGTACGGAGGTGCCTTGAAAAGAAAAGCCAGAATATTCCAAAGGAAATAAAACATCCACTAATTAATCAATTAAATAAATAAACAAAATGGAAATTAAGTAATCCGCTGAGCTCCTTTAGCAAGTTATTTTGTAAATACTGCCAGGTACTTAAAGAAAGGACTGCATTGTCCGAAGCTTCTGCTGCCTGCGTGGAAATGTACTCCGGAGACATGGTAATCGAAGTCTGTCTTAATTTCCTTAACTAAGGGAATTTGCTTGATCTTTCTGGTTTTAACCCTACCTGCAGCACTACTGTGTATTATTTATTTTCAGTAGTTACTTCTTCTGCAATTCTGTTTGCAGAAATGATTTTTTTTTTTTTTTTTTACCTTTTTGTGGTTTAGAAATTTGCATTAGATGTCCAGATGTTGCTAAGAGAGCAGCATTGGCAGAGGCAAACATTTTGATCAAACCTTCCTCTTCAGTGATGAAAACTTTGACAAGTAGAGCCTGCGGGATGAGAAGTGTTGGCAAAACGATCCAGATGTAATGACCCAGATACTCATTTCGTCATTCTTCTCCATCCAGGGGGAGTCTGAATGAACTGTAGCAATTTCACCCGTGCTGTCAGACCTGCCAGATAGCTCAAGCGTGATGCCATGGGCGGCTGCAGAGATCAGGAACATAGAAATAGCACAGATTTAAACACTAAATAGCATTTTCAACAGGGAAGCCATGGAGTTATCAAAAAACAAACAAACAAACAAACAAACAACAGGAAAAATCAAAGATATTATCGTGAAGTTACAGCATGCTACACAGAAATTGGAAATAGTCAAATGGCAATTAGAGAGAGCCAGCTGAGCTAGCAGCGCGGCAGCAGCAGTATGCCCTTTAGGGTTACTTAACATTCTGGGGTACTCTTCTGCGTCTGTAGAAATCTGTAAAGGGGAGCAGGGGCGGATAGAGCAGCAGCTTGGGGAGCTGGACCCACCTCTGCATTTGCATTGGAATCAGCGTGACCAGCTCAGTATGGAAATCTTGTGAAGAGTGCACTGTAACCCTTTAGATGACAGGAGAAGCGTTGCCATCCTGCTGATTTGGTGAGGCAAAGACCGCAGTTTTAGAATTTATGAGATGTTATACAGGCTTTGTGTGGGAAACGCTCATGAGTTCTCAATTGCTTGATAAAATAGTCATGAGGGTCATCATTGCTAAGATTTTCAGAAGGGAAAAAAACCCAAACCAACAACAGAAGAAAATAATGCAGTCAGATTTCCATAGGCTTTCAGGGCATAGCTTACTTCTATTTTCTAACAAAAGTGAGATTTTAAATACTTTGGTTTAACCCCGAGATATTTTTTTTCTATTTCTCATTTACCTCAGGAATGTGTTTAGCAATAGCAGGACAGACTTTTTAGTATTTAAAAAGTAGCAATCAAATGCAAAGGCATCCTGCCAAAGGGAAGGGAGGAAGTGTGCAGGCTCTGCAGAAAACCTTTTCACCATTCAGTAGTCTAAATGTATGCTTGCAGTTTGATCTCAAGATACAGCAGCATGTTAACACGAGAACAATATTCTGTCCAGGATAAATATTCCTATACTGCTCACTGGAGCATTTTTGCTGGCAAAAAAATTCAGCGTCGGCTTTTGCCTACCTGTAAAAGAATAGCCTGTGCTGTGCCAGATGCTGATGAGAAGTTAATCAGCTTTTTGTATGGATGCATTCATGGCTAAAAATACGAGATTAGAGTACAATGGAGGTATAATTGGTATGCTGTGTAAGAAAGCATGAGAACTGCACCTTGTATAATTTGGTGGTAGGCCAGATATTTTTAGGGACATATGGTTTACTGAATGAAAAGTTTTCTATTCTTGTGCTTGTATTATGGGTTGTCTAATGAGGAATTCCACTGCTTAGTTTTGATGCTGTTTCTTATGCTGGAGAGACGGTCGAATTCCCTTTGAGACACACTTCTATTATTTAATATAGATTTGCTGTTACACTTACAGAAGAAGTAGCACTTCTGTAAGACATCAAAAGCCACCACAAAATGGACAGAATTTTGGGATGGATCCCCAAATGTCTCTATGCAGAATCTGAACAGCAAGTAATTGTAGTAAAATCGCTGCAAAAAAAATGATTGCTGTCTTCTCCTCAAAGTATTTATTACCTGACTTTTTCATGTTTGGTGTTCATGTTTGGCTTTCCTGTTCAGCGTTTTCAGTAAGTAGGGGCAAAATTGTATGGGTATGTACTTATTTCTGATCTGCAAATCGGTCCTACTGAGCCAAGAGTTATTTTGTGTCTTAAAGTCCCCATTTTTGAGGTCATTAAACGTTTAAGAACCTCGATTGTTAGCCATCCTGTTTCATGAAATTAAGTTCATTTCCCATAATTTTAGCTGTCCAGCAGCTAAATATTGAGCCCAAGGTAATCATCCAGGCTCTTTCAAGAACAACGATAACAATAATAACGTATGTCCTGGATTTTCAGTAGCTTCTTTCATTGAAAGGGAGGTGACTCGTGGCTTTTGAATGCTTGGTGTTGACAGTGTGGTGAATATGGAACTGAAATAGTATTAAAAAGACTCAGATGGGATAACATGTGGCTAAATAGTAGTAAATGACATTCTAATAACTTTGTATACTTTGAAGAAGTACTTTGAAATTTGTATTCTCCTTTTAGAACATCAATAAATATACTAATTTAATCCGATAGTGACTAGAAGCACTCAGCTGCTGAACCCTGCTCGATTTCACTTAATAGCTGTCCATGTAACTCCTTTGGCTTGCATTTTTATGTATTTCTATTTTGCAGAGCTGAACAAACACTGCATTATTTTATCAGAAACAATTACAAGACTGTTAGCTGTGAATAAAGGCCAATCTATTCTACCCTAATAGTTAGCATAAAGGAAAACTGTAGCATATGTAGGCTCATTAAATGGTGTATATTCAATTTCCCTTTCAACCAAAGAAAGTCCAGGATGTCAGCTGCTGAAATTCACAGAAGACATAGAGCAGCAGGAGCCACATGGGCTGAAACAATGATCCAGGCAAATTAAATATGTGGTGGCTCTTAAAAAAAAAAAATTGAAAAAAGAACTGAAATACAGCATCGAGTAGGAAATTCTTGCCAAAAAATTAGAAGAAATACCACCCTGAAAGCTCTAACTTTCTAATGGTTATGTCTGTGGCATTGTAGATGGTGATGTTATTTAAAATGCTACTGTTTCCTCTCATAAAATGAATTTTAAAATCGATACCTTTTGGCAAATGTTGGCTTTTAAAATTGCAACTATGTCATAGCGTATATAGTCACGTGCACTCTCATCATGTAGATAAACGCTGGTGTACCTGGAAATAAACCAGTGCCAGAGCTAGGGAAAAGAAGTCGCCACCCAACCGCGTGGCAGGCGTAGTTCCTTCTTCGTTTTGAAAGTGCACAGATAGGGGTATAACCGTATTTGACACGGACCAGCCTGCCTGCCTTTTCCCCTTACAGCTTTGCCTGAGTCTGCGGAGGGTATCGGTTAAGATACAGCAACATGAAATCACCAGTACAAAAGCCTAAACGAGACTCATGTACATTGTAAGCTGATCACTTGAGAGAGCAAAGCACATGCCAAAAAGTGGTGATACGGAAAGAATAATGGACAGAAAAGGGCCAGACAAGATTGGGAAACCAGTTGGGAAAGACTTCCAAGTGAGTGAGTGGCAGCTGCTGCTCAGGGTAGGTGCTAAAGCCCCGATTGAAACCGCAGTGATTGCAGAGCAAGGCTTCCCTTTTGCTTCCACATGATCTCAGTGAGGCTGAGGGTCAGCAGAAGTCCACGGAGATAGGTCCTGCCCTATTAAGCTCAATTTTTACCAAGGAGTCAGAGCTAATATTTGTATCTTGCAGTACCGAGACGTACAAGGTAAATTAGAGTCAGACCCACGACCCTTATTTTCTGAAAAACCATCTGAGAGCATTCCTTATACTTACTGGTATCTTGACGGGAATCTTACATGTGTAGCTGCTTTACTGTCCACAAAGTATACAGGCCAAATTCTTGAATTTTAGTGCAGAAATTAGCTCTTCTCTAAGGATTCATCTTTCTTAAGTGTTATTTCTCGCATTCTAGAAAATGGCTTGTATTAATTTCAGGAACAAACCCCTGGTGAGGGCAGGTCTGGGTCTTGGGTTTATCTGAGTCAGGTTAAAAATCTATTAAAAAATTATACTTGAAAAATGTCTTAATTGGAAAAACTGTCTCGGGTGTGTGAGCCATCCTGCAGATTCTGCAGATTCCTGCAGAATGCAGATTCTCCTATGAAATACTGCATTCTTTGTGTCTAATAACATGGAGAGGCTTCTTACTACTTTCAGATATGAATATTTAAACTAAAGCAAGTGACATTTTCTTATAAATATCAAAACCACTTACTTGTTTCTTCTACTGCCTGAAAAATAATCAGTTTTCTCAGTATTTTGTACCTGAGCAATGTAATTCTTCAAAGATTATGAGGGCTTATTTTCAGCTCATTTTAAATCAGAGCTCTTACAAAAATGTATACCTTTCTCTAAATAGCATTTCTTTTTTCATAAGCCCATGTTAAAATGTCACACCTTTGAAAAATAAATATGTCAGAAACAGGTACGTCAAAACAAGAAAAAAAAAAAAAAAAAGGTTTTCTTTATATGAAAGCCCATTCAAGCCACATGGGAAATGTAAAGAATTCTTACAGTAAATGCAAATATAATCAAAGTCCTTAAAAAAAAAGCCAAACAAACAAACAAACAAAAAAAGCCAAAACAAAACAAACTAAAGTGAAATTCTTGGGCATCTTCCTTGTGAATCTGCAGTATGCTGATATTAATGGGACTGCTCAGGTGCTTCAGTTAAGCATCCGTTCCAGTGTTTTGCTGAACTGGATAGCCAGTTACACCCTGGGTGTGTGCACAGCTTCCACCATCAACAGGAATTAGACCAGACATTTAGGCATAAACTGCAACTCATAATACTTCTCTCTCGCCTTGCTCTGGACTTTTTCTCCTCTTCTGCAGAGCTCCCACTAAAGATGATGAGAGGAAGGGGCAGACATTTTGCTTCTTCATGGCTTGATTCAGTATTGCCTAATTACTCTTGCGTCGGTGGGAAGCCATCGCCCCATGACTATTATATTCTAAGAACATCACATTAAAGCAGCCCACACCTACCCAACTCTTCCTGTATTCTGTGGGCATCTGCTTTTCTTTGTTATCGTGTGAATGTGGGACTTACTCATTCAGGCTTTCATGTTAAAATCAATGGGATTATTCACAAAGGCGAGCATTAGTACAGTTTGTTCCCCATGGTACAGCTTCGTTTCGTAGTTCATCCCAAATGCTTTTTTATTCTCCAAGTCCATCAGTCACTACACTGAAGTCCTGAACACAGCCCGTCCCGTTCACTGGGTAGGATGGCACCACATTTGCATGTACAACACCTGGATGTCACTAGAATGGGTGTTGTAAAGCATTGCCTGTTTTGCAGGACAGCTGGGCACCCCACAGCTACGTTCCCTGTAGTTTTAAGGTGAAATGTTCTTGCTTTGAAAGCATGTTCTTGCTTTGAAAGCAGATTGAACCTGTAGGCAAGGGGCGAGCTGTGGTGGGCTCCAGCAGCTCCTCTGTCGTGCTGGCTTGGGGGTTCGGAGAACAAGGTGAACCCCAGGGCTGCCCGTTAGTGCGTGCTGAATGTATATTGATACATGAGCCACACAGTGTACTAAAATTTGAGCTGCTTTTTGAACAAAGGTTTAAATTCGCATTTTATTCTGTAATTTTGCTGCATTACCTTGTAAATGTTTTATACCGCTTCTGTCTAGACACAGCAAAATGAACCAGAAGGTACATGGATATCGTTCACAGCGTGGGCTGCTCGCACCACAGGCGGTCAGCCAGTCCCTAGGCTATATTTGTACGTTATATTCAGCACCTCTTAAGTCCATTTGCATAGTGCTTCCACTGTGGCATTAATTTAATATTTGGAAGCTTTTTTAAGGAATCTTCATAGAAATCCACCTAGAAAAGTCCTTCCTGTTTTGCTTTTCTTTTTTTTCCCTTTTTTGTGTGCGGACATGGGTTTTTTTAAGGCAAAAGAGAATTTGCCTGA
Source organism: Scopus umbretta (assembly GCA_013400535.1). Classification (NCBI taxonomy): domain Eukaryota; kingdom Metazoa; phylum Chordata; class Aves; order Pelecaniformes; family Scopidae; genus Scopus; species Scopus umbretta. Next base: position 12,485 of record VZTL01079413.1, read on the forward strand.
CAGTTGATCTAATAAAATATACTATGGTCAGGTATTTGCTCAACTTCTACTGACACTTGATCTGAGGTGAAAATGCATGTTGAGCTGCTCTGAGTTTTTAAATTGGAATTTGTTTTTCAACAGACATTTGTTTTCCTTTGAAACAGTAGGCATACTTCATTGTCTGGAAAGGATCCTGGAGGAGGTCTCAAGAGAAGCAGGAGCAAACTCATGTCAATGTGTCTAAGAAAGTCTTTTTCTTTTCCTTATTTTTTAAGGTGCAAGATGTCAATTTTATCCTTACCACAAAAATAGCTGGCATCTGTTCAGTTCATTAGTTTCTCTTCCCAGTTCATGAAGTCAGCGGGCATCCTTCCGGAGCAGCTTGCTCATCTCAAAGGCACTGCTTTGCGTATCGGTAGAGATTGTACTGAATGCAGTATAAGTTTGTTGTGCTTGGTCCTTTCCTTACCCATTTCATTCCTTTCACTGGAGCATGAACTGGCTGCTACAGTTACGGATTTCTGAAAGGAGGTGCAGAGTCACTGTGTGTGGCACCACAAGGGACTGATCTGAGCCAAGCCTCTTGTCTCCAATGGGATGTCCAAGGAATTGAGGGCATTCAAGTATTATCATATAACACTGAATAACTGATCTGGAAGAACCGTGTCTCTGGTAACCTCTCTGGGATTACATGCCTAGCGTAGGCTGTATGAGTATTCCCCTCACAGTCTTAGAGCAAGCGTGGCCAACAGCTAAGAATTGGGCCATGATTTTTCCTTGACTTCTAAGAAGGATGTAGATTGATTTGTTATCCCAGACTTCATAAAGGCTGAGTAAGGGCCAAAGAACAAAACCTAAAGAAATGAAAAGAGAGTTTGAGAAGAGATACTGTCAGGAAGATGGGAGAAGATATTATTAGATATTATGTACTTTAGATCTGTCAAGAAGAGTGGAGCTTTTCATTGGAAGATACCAAATGAATCAAGAGCTTAGATAGCACTTTCCAGCTTAATACATCACAGAACCCTTGACAGAAGACATACGTATCATTCGACATGTTTTACAGATAGGAGAAGCAAAGAAAAATTCAAACGGCTTGCAAAATGGCAGCAGAAAAGAGTCAGGCACTGAGGCAGAAACTGACCCAATGCTCTTCTCAAAAATGTCATCTTGGATTGCTGTAGGATTGCCATTTGCAAATCTTTTTTTGAAAAGGAAAGGTATGCGTTACAAAAACTTCAAACAATTTGTCTTATTTATTCCAGCAGACTATTCATTTTGCTCTGATTTTTTTCTGTGTATCACTCTTTATTCTGTGAGACCAATAGAGGCAATAGAGCGGCTCTATGGTTTTCAGGGAGAGTTGATCCTGCAGTTGCTGTGAGGAGTGACGTTGGTATTGCATGCAATTGCTCTTTAGACAGCTGAATCAGACTCTATACTGCACTTGTTTTGAGAGAATGACAAGCCAGGCATGGTATCAAAAAAATAAAGATCAAGTTTCCAGAGCTTGAAAGCTGAGCAAAGATAAAATGAAGAACATGGAGATGCCATTTTATTTAGGACTGGCAGAGAAAAGCTGTATCAGAATAGGCTGTAACCTGCCTGATGGTGCTAAATGATGGAAAACATGAAGAAACTAAATCTGTGACATTAAGATGTGTTTGCTAAAGATTCCAGCAAAATATAGTAGGCTACAGCAAACTGGTTTGGGGGCAGTAGTAAGTTTATTCATGTCAACTGTCCTAACTTTCTATAATTTAAATTTTCTCCATTACAATTTAAATTTCTTTGTTCTTTTGCATTAATACTGAAGATACCAACAGTGATGGGGGGGGGGCTGTTTAGTTTTGGGGTTTTTAAATTTTTAAAATCCACCTGAAACATTAGTATGATTCTGATTTTGGACAGGCAACTGTAGTATCTCATTAGAATTGCAGTTGAAGGACTCAGTAGGTCAGATATCTGGGTAGAAGACATCTATTGTAGTCTACAAGTTTCTGTCTCTATAGTGAGTTTCATACCATTCAGGAGATTTATACCTATTCAGTAGCCTGGTTCAAAAAACAGATTAGAAACTTGATAAGCCCAAAATAAATTTCTTCTGGGAATTCTGCCCAGAACTTTGCTCAAACATACTTCCATTCACCATTTGTTTTATCAGGCAAAGTGTTTTTCCAAGGGAAGGTGTAAGGCTGTACTTCTTTTCCTGCCCAAATAACAAGTTTCCCAATGTTACATCTAGCCCTCTTTCAAAACTTATTGTTGTTCCCTTCCTGTAGTAGCTTAGTTATGAGACAGGATTAAAAAGAAAATCAAAATAGACTGAGAATTTACTCCCTGTTGTTACAGTGAGTAGCCACTTTCAAACAGTCACAGAAAGGGGCAGATGCCACAAGCACTACTACAGTGTATAAAGATCGTGGTGCAATACAAATTATGTTATATAAATATAAATAGGTATGTATTTGATTATGTAAATAATATATGATATTCTCAAAGGATTCCAGATTGTCAAAGACACGAATTTAGGTCCTTTTTTCAAAAAAGCCAGTCAAAAAAAACCCCAAAAAACCAAACCTTAACCTATTTAAGAGTCAAAATGGTATGGAAAATATGAAAAGGGGAAAAAAGGTCCCTAGGTGACTTTGACCCGTGTTGCTCACGCTCTATAGTCTCAGGCAGGTGCCAGCATGTGCCACGTGGCCTTGTATTGCTGCTATTTTGGGGAGTCATTAATTTAAGCATTCAGGCTGACTCCAGGCACTATTGATCTCTCTATTTGTAATATCAGTCCAGTACACACAAGTTTTTTATCTGCAGGGGGATCGCTTTGTTCGTGGGGTAAGTCACCCGTTTTGCATGTGTTAGTGGTTGGGAGTCACTGTCAATCCAGGTAGCCTTGTTAGCAAGGCCGCTGCAAAGATGCAATTACACTTGGAGTTTTTCCAAGTACTCTTGGGATTCAGTTTTCTATAATAAGCCTTCCTTGAGAAGTTAAATGTAACAGAAAATTACAGAAAGCTTCCACAGACTTTTTGTAGTTATAAAAAAAATAACAAAAGGCCAAGCTTTTTCTTACGTGCTGTAAAACGGCGTAATACTGTATATTGCATACACATTGTGAAGAAGAGAAATGCAGTGCACCGCATTAGCTCTTACGGTCTATTTGTGTACGATAATAAGGCTAAGCCAGAGCAGTCCGAGTGTGCAATTCAACGTTGAAGTGATGTGCAGCCCTGACCTGGGGCAAACAGATGCCGTTACTTCATACCAGCAGAGCATTTGCTCCATAGTCTTCTATACACACCGTATTCAGCAGTTGCATACGTCTCCACAGAACTGAAATTGTCACCTTCATAAATCTTCCAAGGGTACTTAAATGTTTAGCAGACCTAAGACATATTACTTCTGCCTCATAGCAGAGGCATACAGATGTCATCTCTGTGTTGCCTTTGGATTCATTATACATTGAAAGCTACAAAGAAAAATAATATAGTAACGCCTCCACCACCAGAGGTGAAAACAGTGACAACACCTGAAGGAAAGGCTGCACTGGGGGAGGCGATAATAAAGAAAGAAATACATATATGCACACACATATATGACATGACCTCCACCCTCGGCAGCTTCGTGGGAGGTGGCGAAGCTGCAGCATCCCCTCCCAAACTCCTTGCACGATGAGGGGGCCTCGGATGTGGTCAGTGGGAAGCGCTCCTGTGCTGACAGAATTATTAGCCAGCTATATCTTGATGCTTTTAAATTCCAGGAGGTATAAATACATAGAGGGTATTGTGCCGTTTTCTATGGCAAGATATACCCTTACTGTAAGCCAATATGGTGCTGGATTCTTCTGGCTTTCCAGAGTAGCATCCTCAGCTACATAATCATGCGGCAAAGGAAAAGTCTTAACTCTATTCCTATTAATGCAATGAGGTTATATGCTTCATCACTTCTGAGTCTATTTAGATGTGTAAGTATGAAGCATACATTTATTTCTCTTTCTAAAAATGATTTAAAGAAAAAAAGGCTTCTGCTGTGTTAACACTTCCAGTAAGGCAAGAGCTGTCGATGGGAATACAAGAAAAATGAAATTCAGTAGACTTTAAGAGCAGCAAAAGAGAGAAAAAAATCAATTTGCAAACAAGGGACACGAAGACACTGAAATTCAGTATTTTTGACCTGTGTTATCACAAGAGATGTCCAGGTTTTGTGTTTGTTTCCTTATTACCTGTTAAAGGATGGGGAAAGAAGGAAGGAAAAAAAGAACTCAAGAAATGCAAAGTATTAACGTATTATAATAATCTGTACTGTAAAACGTAAGAACTCTGTGGTAGAGCCAAATTACGATTACGGTTGGAGGTCAGGGTCAAGTTGTTTGTGCTTGATCCTACAGCCTGTTGCACAGAGAAGGACTTGTGTGTGCTTCTGGATAACCAGTTTTAGCGAGCTGCAGCATCAGGGATTTAACCGTGCATCTCATTCCCTGACGGTCTGATCCAAAACCCTTAAATCCTTTCAGCTTTAGCCTAAACCCTGGCTTCATCAATCTTCCTACAATTGCTGCACTTTCAGCCGATCTTCCCGTCTCCTGCTCCTTGCTGGCAGTTGGTCGTTGTTGAAATTGGCTTTGCACTGCGAATACAACAGTTCTGCACCTTAGCTGGAGAGACAAAAGAGTGTTTCAGAAACACAGAGGTCTTCCAGACCAAAGGCTACATTGTACAGGATTTAGTATATTTAAAAATCATGTTAAATCGTCTGCAGACTAGCATTCATCTCGTGAATGAGTGTGGTTTTTCTGTTACACCTCACTGGTTCATCACATCAAAAGGACCGTTATCTTTCACTAACGTTTTCTGTGGGCAAATGCTTTACGCAGTTTGCTTTGTCTGATAAGACTGAATTAAAAAAAAAAAAAAAAAAGTTGCTGCGTAAGCACCAGGCTACTGTTTTAAAATAGCTGAAAATCTCGCTCCAGCAACAGAAATATTTTAGAGAAGCTCTTAAATTCTGTCTTGAAGTTAGTGTCCACTTACAATACATCTTTATGCAAACTGTACTTTAAAACCCGTAGTATCAAATGATGTTGCTTTGGGGAAGTGACATGTAGGATATTCGCATATTTGCAGAATATTCCTTTCCAAATTGCGTGCATTGTAAGTATTTGTTTTTCCAAGGATGTGTTGGAAAGGATCCAACTGGATAAAGTGTACCCTCAGTGCCATCGTCTTCTGTGCACAAAATATTTTTAATTCCCTTTTCAAAAGCATTGGGCTTCATAACCTTTCAGAAATATTTTGGTCAAACCCTGGAGTGCATAGTTTTACTCAGTCAAATACTCCACTGGGGATCCTTGGGAAACACGGCAAAGGGGGGAGCTCAAAGTGCGGCCTGGAGTTTTTGCAGGACTTCCCAGCCTCCCGCGCACTCTTCTGGTCTGCAGTCTGCGTGCCAAGCCTATTTACTCAATTTCCCCCAGGTAAAATGTGATTTTTAGAATTAACTAACTGCTTGAGTAGTTGATACATGCCGAAATGTGTTTTATTTTCCACTGCCTTGAAGGCTGTTTTATCCTTTAAGTTGGAAAGCCTCTTATCTAAATGAAACAGCCTTAAATTGTTGGATGTAGTTCATTAAATTCTTGGATAACTAGAAGTCTCTCTGGCACTTAGCAAGTGATATTAGAAGTGAAGTGCTGATCCACCTTCTAAATGTAAGAAATTGAATTCTTTGCAAGCTGCCGTGGTTTGTACAAGGCAAGTTTAAAAATAATTAATAACTGTTAAACTTCCTGTGCCAATTTTTACCCTCTGTCAACTACCGTAAATCCAGGTTGGCATCTCTGAAGTGAGGAGAGTTGTAAGGATGTGAGTTAACACGGATTTGCAGTTATCTCTTAATTTCAGTGCATCAGCTGGTATTGGTACTTAGTACATCAAAGTTTTCAAAACCGTTCAAAGTTTTGAGGTGGCAAATATTCTTTGGCTCCTTGCACTTTCCCAAAGTATCATTTAATTATTTCCGCTGTAGGAAGGCACAGTCAATGGGTATCAAGGATGCAGTTGTATTTTTAACTGAAGAGGTGTTCACTAAGTATTGTCTGCTTTCTAAAGGGCAACAGCTATTGCCCCTGCTGGTTTTCCTGTGAACGATAAGAAAGGCTAATAGAAACGGAGATGCTTGAAGGACCGAGTTGGGAATTATTGCTGACACTACTTCTAAATGTAGTTGTCTTACTACTCCATACCTGCAAATGTATAGGTGGAGACATGTATTTATGAGCAAATTTTAGTTCTGTAACACATGTGAATAATTCAGATGCACGAAGTTGCTCACTGCACCGGGGTATTTGCATCTGGATCTTCCTTCATGCAGACCTCATGCCATATAGTCCGTTTTCTTTTGGGACCATTTCCATCACTTTCTTCTTGGACTGATTTTCCATCGTCTTTATCTCGGTATTCTCACATTGTTTGGCTGCTCACGAGTACGTAGGACTCAGGATTTCCATCAGGACTGTTCTCCAAGTTGCTATGTTATGTTCTTCTTTGAGTCTGATCTCAGATTGATCCAGCCACCCTTTTTAAACCCCCTTCATTGATTATTTCTCAAAACCATAGAGTACAAAACCAATTGCTTAAAATAATGTCCATGGCATCCCTTGAAGAATTCCTCCTCTCTGCAGCTGCTTGCCAAAGACAGCGTTTGGATGTTCTTTTCCTAGCAATGACTGAACGCGTTTCCTGTACTTTCACAGGTAGTAAAATTAATCTGTCATACAACCACCCAAATCCGGTTTCTGCATTTATTCATTGTTTTCTCTCTCTCCTCAGCCAGAAAAACACATTTGTAGTTCTTACTCATACTCCTTGTAGATTTTACTTTTTTTTTTTCAGTAACCGTGTTGTCGTCTAAAACAGGAATCTGTTTCTAGTCTTCTTCTGTTAGATATTTGTATAAAAAGTTAAAATGTACTTACAGAAGATCATCCTCTCTGGAGTAAATTGAAGCCGACCAACTTTTAAAAAGCAATCTTAAACAACTTGTTTTGATTATACATTACTTCCCCTCTCTTAAGTTTACCATCCGAAGCAGTGGCATCTGCTGTATGATTTTGCCATGTGGCTTTTTAGCTGATTTTATGGTTGTAGTTATGTTTTCAGAGTCAAGGCACCATTCAGTTAATGAGCGCTCCCTTGCCTTTGTGGTACCCTGTCTCCGATTCCCATTGAGCTGGCCAGTCACCATGAACCGGGACAACTCTGTTGAGATCTGCAGGAAATAAGTTCATCTGTGTTGGCTAATTTTGCACCAATTTTCAAATGTCAACCATCTAAATATATTTCTGCTTCTGAATTACGACTGTTCCTGCATCATCATTGAAGTGGTTTATTTTTCTTTGCTATACTGCAAATGAGCTTCCCAGAATTAAATACGTTAAGGTAAAGGGACTAGTGGGGGTTCGCAATAATTAAAATTGGGTAAATTGAAACCTTTACCAGTAAGCGTCCCATACGACTTTGTGTTTGAAACAATTATAGTAAAACGTATCTCACAAACAGGTAAGATAAAATAATGCTAGCATGGCCAAGCAGGATGATCTCTTTTCTCTTTTTTTTTTTTTTCTTTTTTTCTACTGATGAGTATGACTGAATGTTGCAATAATAAACAGCTCATTAGTCAAATGCCTTAAATTATAGCTTTCTGTGTTTCATCTGTTATTTTTATATGGGGTGGGTAGTTGGTGCATTCAGCATTACAGACCGTCTGGATGTACATACTTCCACCGGCTAAAAAAATGCATTAAAACACAAGTGGTTGTACTCCAGCCTTCATGGAGCACTCCAAAAAGCATAGTGGCCATTCATGCAATACCTCTCATTCAACTCATTCCGAGCTTCTTAGATTTTTACAAATGATTTATAAATGAATAGCTGATTGTACCTCAACCTTTGAAGTAACCCTATTAAATAACTCGATGCAGCAATTCAGAATTGGAAGAACAATGCGTACGAGATTTATAGATAAGTGGAAATTAAGCTGCTGTTCCAGCTATTCCTGCCCTTACGTGCTGTGCAACCTGCTGTAGAAATCATTTCGTTCTAAGATTTTTTTAATAGTTCCAATAGTCTCATACAGACCAAAGAAAATGAGTTAACAAAAGTAACATGAAATTGAGAGAAGTTTCTTTTCTCTGCTATCTCTTCATCTCTTCCTTTAAAATTATATTGAAGAAAATCTCAAAGTATTTTGAGAAAGGAAAAGCAGTGAAAGGAAATGTGTGTGCTTAAAGGTCATTCTTAAAATAATGAACCATCTGCAGCTAATAAAAATTGATTAAAATGTTAGCAAGTTAGAAAACATTAGAGGAAGACTGTGCATGGTTGTAGCTTCTAGGTATTTCACCTTTTTTAAATTGTCATTTAAATTAAGAGGTACGTTGTGAGATATGAAGTACTTTCATGTTAATTGCAACCACATCCAAAAGGACTGAAAAATACCAGATATGGTCTGATTTCACTTAGATGGTTTATACTGTCACGTGTTTTTCGTTAGAACACACAGTCTTGCAACCAATTTAAAACTTAAATACCATGAGCCTAAAAAAAGTCCCGAGAAATATGGACGTTTAGACAGAGAACTAAACAAATACACAGGCTGAGTATTTGCTTAATGTTCTGTCAAGAGAGCATGAGAGACCCAGGGAAGCTGGATTTGGATCACTGGAACTGTGAGAAAGGTCAGAAAAAGAGGAATGAGGTGGCCCTATTTTTGTCCCCAGGCTTTTCCTTAGCACGTACAATTCGTTCTCTTTGTATTTTATGTAAAATCCTGTTTTCAGAGAATATGGCATTGAAGTTGAGATCATTATCTGGGTATATCCCTCCTTTTCCCCCAGAAGTCAATCTGATTTTGTACTGTAAGGAGAAATAGCATCTTTGGCAAAGCTGGTGCTGAGTATCTATCAGTAAGTGCATAGTGTTGTCTCCGGTAAAATCTTGTAACACAAGTGGTTACGTCTGGTACAGAAATCACGGTGTCGTAGAAAACTGTGGCTTGGAAGGGACCTGGCAGCCTTGCTCTCCAGCACATCAGCTGCTCCCTCCAGCTTGGTGGCATCTGTGAACTTGCTAAGGATCTGTTCTGTCCCCTTGAACTGGTTGCTGACATAATTCTCAATAGGATTTTTTTTGGTGTCCATAAGTTTTATAAAAATGCTGATTAATAACATTTTATGTTTTTAAATATCCCATGTCTTGTACTGTGGTTATTGTAGAAAGTCAGCATGAAATCTCTGAATTCCTCCCACATTTTCAGAACTCAAAATTAGAATTATATTTGGAAATGCATATAGACAGTCCTCTCTGAAGTTAAAAATCATTTGTACAGGTGTAAGTTTGCTTACTTCTTATTTCTCTACTGGAGAAAAGTATGCTTTTTGCTGGCATTTATTCTGTTTTCCTCAGAAGTTTTACATCATAGTAAAAGAAGTAGCTTTATTATTTTTCATAACCTGTTCCTGGTAAACTGGATGTATTCATGTTCTCACTTCAAGCATGGAATTGGATTAAGCTATTTTGGGAAAAGCAATTGTTGTTCTGGAATAAGTGTTTCACAGAGAGAATTAATCAGGATTAACTGTTTGATGTGTGATTTATGGTATCCTTTCATCCCTGATGGTTTCTATGGGAAGAACAGCCTTTGGATTGTAGTTGCATCTGAGGCATTCACTGTTGCTGCAGGTACCAAGCAAGATCTGTCCTCGAAGGCAGCGGATGTCTCTGGTGTGCCTGTTCAGGGACTGACTCTGTGTCTAAAGCATTTCTGACTCCTTTTACCTAATACTGTGTTATACTCTAGAAACAGTCCACCATATTAGCTGAGCAGATGGTCAATTTAAGACCGGTTTAGATCACTGAGAGATATTTTTTAAGAAACATCCTTTGGTTTTGTACACACTGACTTAGTGTGCACAAAAACAGTGTCTTGAAGACTCAGGGCTTTAAACAAGATATTGGCTCCATTTCTGTGCATAGGTAGCTATGGTGATATGCAAAAATTGGAATCCATTCTGAAACCCTAGAAATGAGAAAAAAAAATAATCAAGGAATAAGTATTTGCAAACATTTTGGTCATACATTGATCTGATGCACTTTTGTGACATGTATGAAGACATATTTGTATTAAAAACCGTAGTGCAGTTTTTGTCTTTATTGGACTAGATGTATTTCTGGTTTAATGATAATGAATTTGATAAGAATAGCTTGATGATATAAATGAATATATCTAAATATGAAACTTACTGTGAATTCTGTGTAATGATAGAAAAGAGACTTTGGAGAATGCTGTTTTGAGTATCTTTGATGTAGTAATTGGAGTATATTCATTTCACATGACTGTTGTTAGGGAAGACAGACAAAATCCTGTCATGGAGTTTTGTAGGTGTGATTCCCACGTATGGACGTTCTCTTTAATCGGTGAAAGGGAATGCTGAAAGATAAACTATTGATAGTTTTGACTTTGGTCTCAACAAAGGAAGGAGAAAGAGAAGAAACCCACGTTTCTTTGAAGGATGAGCCTGTCAATCCACTTGATGGGAAGTTCCTAGTCCTGTACTGTTGCTAGGTGATGTGGGACAGAAAGGGTATGTGAACCAGCTTTGAAATCTGTGTCGGGGTTGTTAATAGGAAATCTAATCCAGTTAGCAAGAGTATTTTGTTTCTGAGGGTTGCTGCTAGTGCACTGAAGCAGTTTGCAGCTGCTCAAGAGGCCACGCAGAGTGATGGTCCCTTTGCAAGGAGAGATTTGGGGTGTGACATTTGCTGTGGGATTGTCTCACCTCCAGATGTTAGGCATCTCCTGTAAATGGCTTGCACCTGCACCTCGTGTACTCACTAGGCAGAGAACAGGCTGTCAGGTGGGTAATTTATTCCTCTGTGACAGAGCTGG
>VZTL01079418.1:0-20390 GCA_013400535.1 Scopus umbretta
AAAAGAAAGAAAAAAAAAGAAAGTAGCATTTTTTTACAAGAGAAGCATCACTGCAAATATTAACCATTCTGTTCCTCTAGGAAGTGGATTACAGAATACGAGCACTCTGTAGTTTCAAGACAAGTTCATCCTAATAATTGTATGTACAAACATCCTAATAATAAGTACAAACATAAACATGGCCAAAAACCTTCACGCATAAGTTTCCACAAGTCTGTGGAAACTCCTGTGTCTAAAAGGCCAATATCCTACTACTACAAACAGCTGCACCATAAAATACTTTTCTAAAGCTTATCAAACGATACATTAAATACAAATATTATCTTGTTTTATGCTCTATCTTTTGGAAAGTTCCAGAGTCAAGATGTTCTGGAATTTAGGAACCATTCCTCTCAGTTCCAATTTAAGCATATTTAGAAATTTTATTCTGGTGTGAGAGATGTTATTTTTATATTTTTCCCTGTCATGTTTACCTTCCTTTTTATATTTGCAGAGAACACCAATGTTTTGTCTCTTCCAGTGATATTAGAGGCCTTTGTATTCTATAATGTTTCTTTCAGCACAACTCACTCTGAGCTCTACTACTTCTTTGTGTATCAGTTATTGTCTGCAGTCTATCTTTCATAGCTTGATTAATATTTGCCTCTGTGGCACTGTAACAAATGCTTGTCATTCTTTGTCCAGAAAATCATAAGCTTTCTAAGCACGAAGTGCTCATCTGATATGATCTGACTTTATTAAAAAAAATCTTCCATTTTACTCCCTGATGTGGTCAAACCAATTACCTTACAGTTGACCTGATAACATGTTATTTTCTTTTATATATAAATAGAAGCAGTCTCTTTGGATAAAGAATTGCAATTACCACCGCTGTGCTAGAGAAATTGTAAATACTCCTACACGTTCCTCTGAGAGACGTTATTGAGGTGAGTCATTAACTGTGTCCCAAGGGTGCCACATCACAGTGTCCATGAAGGTGTTACTAAAAATGAATGGGGTCCTTCAGATCCTTCTCCCTTTAATTTGGTTTATGCTGTTCAGTCTGTAATCCAGGAAGTCTTAAACTCATTCTACATCAGCTACGTGTTCCTTGGACTAAGGGACAAAGGTATTTGAAGAGATAATCCAATCCTAAATAAGGCCAGAGAAAGGAGGAGGGGAAGTGTAAGGAGTTTGATCATTACCTGCTTTTGGTTCAAGTGCGGGGAGCCATAGAATCATCAAAGTTGGATAGGTCCATGTAAGGAGAACTTGGATGTGGATCCACAGATGATTTGATCTTGCTTGATATTAAGCAGCATATTCATAGTCCAGAAGAATATATAAGCATTTGATTAACTTTAATCAGGCAAATTGTTCAATGGATTTAAGCTGTCCTCTAAAAGTGTTACTTACACGGATTATTGGTGTGTTTCATAGTAGTGATACAAAGACTAAACTGGAAAGAGAGAAGCAGAGGACAGGGCATCTGCTTAAGTAATTCTAGAAATATGAAGCTTAATTAGAGTCCCATGAACTGGTAGAGCTCCAGGCAAAAATATATACTGAAAGAGATTAAGACATGTTATTTGATGGCACTTGCCTTCTCCTTTCTTCAATATTTTTTCCATGGAAAACTGCATTGCTAGCAAAACTATGATAAACACATCCAGAAATGCAAATCAAAGCTTTTCTAGGATTCTAAGGAACAATTTATAGGAAATATTGAACAGTTAGCTAATTAACTTGTTCTGTTAGTATCTCTGACTAATTGCCTAAAATCAATTAGTCCATTAGCAAAAAACAGTGGGACTTTTCTCGTTCATTTGTTTTCAGAAATGGAAGTAGGAAGAAAAGTGCTCATATTCTGAATAAAGCATACATTGGAATTTGAGAAAAAGGTATTTTAAAATCAGTGTGAGTTCATCAGAAATACAATCTAGAATGGTTATTTTTATTTCTCCACTCTCTTTAGAGAATTACTGTAATTCTGATGGAGAAACAGAGAGAAAAGTAATTAGAAGTTCTTCATGCTAGCAGTGAGATGACAGAATATATGTTATAGCAGTCATTCAAAATATTATTACATCTGTTTAAGTTTGTTTTGACTAATGTGATAATGCAGGTTAAATGGTTTGAGTTAATTGCTATGAATGAAAACTTTGAAAATTTCATATAAGTTTCACTGGATTTTCCGTATTAAACACAAAGACATTGTAAATATATCCATTCTCAGAAAAAAAATGAGTTTACAGCTGAAAATGGTGTGAAAACTCATTCTGGTTTTTATAGGACATCTACCTTTGGGGACCATGGTAGGAACAGAACTCTCTACCCCAGGCTAAACAGCATAAACTACTTCACTTCCATGCTGTTCAGTGTTAGTCCTCTCTGGGGACGACTTGTGAGCCTACGCCACGTAACATTTAGTCCTGGTGTCCTCTGAGAACCCTGTAGCATTCCTGGGACACAATCTGAGTCTGTGTGTGTGTGCGTGCATTTATATTTCCACATAAGGAGACGGCTATGCTGCAGCTTAAGAAAGTGTTTCTTTTAAAGCATGTAGATAAGGTTGCCTATTGCTTGCCCTTGGAAGTCACACTGGTATTTCAGTGGTGGCATTGCCCTTTGTACAAAGGCACAGAGCCTGTTATCTTGGTGTTGTAAGATACATAATGCAGAAGGAGTCAGCCTGCATTTGTCTGAAGTGCAGCCTGTAGTGAAGTATCCTGTCATCAGTGATACAGCTTTTTCTTTGAGACAACCACTATGCTTCAGGAACCAACCAGGGAAAGAACTAGTGTGCATGAGGTTTGGATAATGAGGGAAGGTTGACCACACAGTGAAGTGCAGAGCAAGCGAGATTGACAGTGTGTACATGTCTCCTTTGAAACCTCGTAAGGTCTCATGCAGGTTTATGTTGTATTCAGGGAGTCAAGATAGGATCAAGCTAAAGTGCAGTGCCATTGAACAATACCATGTAGGATTAGGACACCTTTCAGACTGGCAGAAAAAGTTCCACCAGAAGCTACTTCAGTCCCTGGTGCAAGTGACCAGAGATGAGATACGGTAATATTCTGCCCTCATGTTAAGGACTATTAGTGGAAAAAACTGTGATGTTATCAGACACCATAGAAATTCTGATATAGTTCCAACAGGGCAATCTGGAGGAAGTAGAAGAGGAAACAGGCACACCTAATAGAACAAGTCCAGGATACAATGAATTTACACCTGATTGTCTGCAACAGGGCTTTTGAACTCAGCCAGAGAGAGGAGCAATGATGCACCAAGGTAAGCAAAGGCTGTTCTGTAGAATTCTCTTGGGCAGGAGAGGAAAGTAAGATGAAGCAGCAGCTTCAGACCGGCTCAAAGGCCGAGTGGCACAGTGAACTGTGAACTATATAATGGTTGTCAAGAATAAAGGCCTGCATAGTCATCTAACTGCATACTGTACTTGACTCAGTTCAGTTTGCTGATATGTAATCATGAAGGACTAAAAACAATAACGCCTATACAAGCACTTTGGCCATGGCAGTCTGTGGGAATGTTAATTAAAAAAAAAAAAAAAATAAAAAGGGAAAGAAAAAAATGAACTGTGGCTTTTTTTTTTAACACTAAAGTTAGTAAAGACTGCATTTGTAAATTTGATTTTTAAATCCAAGTAAAAAGGAAAGTGCTAATCCAGGCAGAAATGAAAGATAGTTCACAGGCTTTGCCATGAAAGATCATTTGCCCTGCCATTTGAGACAGGATCAATAAACCATTAGATGGGTTCCCTTTTCTCATCTACGCAAAAAGTACAGTGATTTGAAAGACCAGTTTGGATGCAAATAGGAATATAGATCTACTCCTTGTACAGAATTGGGGCAACAACAGCCCTAGGCTTCTCAGGTTGACCAAAGCTGGTTAGGAAGCAGATGATTAATTGTGGCAGGTTTTGTGTACTTGTCTCTTCACATAAGGATGAGGGTGTAGGTCAACTTTCTGCCACTTTCTGATTTTTATGCTACATTCCAGAAGGGATTCACATCATTCCCGTACTCCCTTCCTTACCAGAGAGACAAGAAAGAGAAATGACCCCTACCTGTACTAACCCATTCCAAATGTCAGGAGAGAGAGATCAGTAACTGTGGTTGTAATGGTGTCAAATCTGAGCCAGCTCAGCTATGCCTGCCTGCAGTCCTGTGCTTTGAGCTAGAGGCTACTGCAGAAGAAAGGAACTACAGTTTTGACAGCATTCAGAAAAGCTGGAACAAAGCTTTTTTGGCCAGAAGATGGAGATGGGCTTCAATTAACTTCATTTTAAATTAGACATCTACAGCTAAAATAATCACCCTAGTTTCTCATTCTCTCCAGTAGAGAGATAAAGTTTTTCAGGGAGTGATTTTTCTGCCCTATTTTTAACCACCTATTTTAGCCTAGGCTCTTTTGCACCAAGAAGGAACTGTTTGTCTCCGCTGACTATAAAAGGAGCTGAGATATTTAGTTTGGCTATGCACATTGTGCAAGATGAACCAAACTCTAAACCCCCAATTCATTTTTCTGCAGTAACAGCTAAAAATCAGTAGTTAACATCCAGCCACAAACACCCCAAATCCAGACTGCAGAATTCCATTTAGAGAGCTCTGGAAAAGAAAATGCTGAAGTTGGCTCCAGAAAGACAGCAGATTTGTCACAGCTGGCAATGGAAATGGATACCTGAAAGAGGCAGCCTGCATCCTAAGTTATATCCTAGTGGACAGGTCAATACAAATGGAAGGGTATTAGATTGGGTGTTTACGCAAGTATACCTTAGACAGTAGTTGGAGTCATGAAGTTAATTAAGTTAGTTAATGAAGACTCTATCCAAATTGTTGTTCACAATGTAGTAGTGTTCCTGGTAATATCCCTCCTGTAACAGGGCTGGTACAAGGAGTTAAAAATTGTTGCATTCAGAACTCATAAGGAAATCACCCAGCAACATTTTGATCTCTGGTCTTATTTCAAAGATGTTAGCCTTCCGCTGGGTCTCAGTGTCGTATAAATCTACTTCAATGCCAGTCACTGACACACTGACTAATTGGTTTTGACTGCTTTTAAAAGTCACTCATATTGTTACTCTTGGAATTGTACATAGCTCCTGTTGTTGCCTTTATAACCACTGTGTACTCCAAACTTGGTAGAATTTGCTTTAGTGGAACCGCTTTGGTTCTCCCCTCCCGCAAGTGTAATCGTTAGCTTCAGTCTTGTTGGGACGTACAGACCGGTCAGGCAAAGCTAGCACCTTGACCATGTCACTGTTAAGAAGCAGCCAGTTACAATATATGTGAGGAATTCAAATACAGACCCTGAATCTTGCTGACTTATGGGGCACCTTAAATATTTATTACTTCTTCCATTAAAGTTACAAAAAAGAGAAAAAGGAGAATGTGTGTGTCAAAAGGGAGAAAAGGGGAGGAAAAAACCCCCAAACATTCAGGCTTTAAAACATGTAGAGTACTGAGTAAGGATTTCATTTTAATAATGAAATTTTAGACCCATCATTTGCTTTTTGTTTAGCTGGAAAGTGATTTTTTAAGGTAAAAAATAAAGAGAGAGAAACTATTTAACAGTTTTTAAAAATTATTCCACATGGTAATATTTACCCTTTCTGGGAAGAAGTTAGCTTCTCAATAACCATTTCCTTTTATTTATTGGAACTACTTTTTTTTTCCCCCTCAGTGTATTTGATGGTAGTACAGAGCTCATAAAGTGCCTTAATTATTAGTTATAAATTATCTGAGACTGTCTGAAGGTTTTGATACTGTTGTTATTAAAGTCTAATGCTATTTTTTTGAAGAGAAATCAGGAATAACACATGAAAGTGGGGAACAAGAGGAACAGTGGAGTAGCAATATTTCTTTATGCTGATGATGCTCACTTGTAAACCTCTCTGATAAGGATAACTAGGCATACATGCAGTTTTATTATGCACTAAAAATACTACTAAACTTCTGCTACCATCAGGTTATTTAAAAATATTTTAGCTGGGTTAGTGGGGTTTTGTTTTGTGGGTCTTCTTCTTCATTCTTTCTTTAAATTTTTCTCTGATCATGGGTTCACAGAAGAATTGTAAATGAAACAGGCATGGTGGTCTAAATCCTTTTAAACAGAAATGTAAGAAATTAATTAGAACAAAGAGGGAAAAGGTCATTAAAGGAGAGGATCAAGGTAGGTTTTCCCCATCTCTGGCAGTGTTCAGAATTTAACAGAAGTAACAGAGAGATCAGTTATAAAGATCAGTGATAGATTATGTGATTAAAGGCTCATCTCTGCAGGCACAGAGGAGCCCAGAGATACAAAGACAGGCTGGGCCCCCCCAGTCTTAGACATGAGCCCCTGCCCCAGTTTCTTCCATGACTGTCCCAAGAAAGCCTCAGCCCCATGGGCTGGGGGAGGCACCCACCCAGTGGGACAATGGAGCAGCTCTCCGGGTCACCTCACAGACCAAGGAAGATCACTGCCTGGGATATGGAACCCATTATGAGATGCAAGGGAAGAGCACTGAAATGGCGATGGTCAGGGCAGGGTACAAGAGAGGCCTCTGTCTTTGAGCTGGCTACTGGAGGGGCCAGGAAGTTCAAGCCAGCTCCTGAGGAGTCCACAAGGTCATGAGATCAACTGAGGGACCTGTTTGCATGTGTGCGTCTCTGTGTGAGAGGTATCTGGAGGCCCACGAGGGTCTGAGGGCCAGCCTCTGAGTAAACCGGCCATACAGGGACTATTACTGCAGGGATCCACAGCGTGCATGTGTTGGTGTGTGCAAGTGGGTCTGCGTACCATACACTGGAGTGGGGGTCTTATCTCCCAGTGTTGGCAGCTTAGAGGACTTGAGATGCAGTGCCAGCTACTGGGCAGACTGAGCATCTGAGGTCAATGACTGCAGGGATCCACATTGTATATATATATATATATATGTATTTTCCACTAAAAGACTTTCATCCTGATCAGTCAGAGAGAACAAGATGAGGCCTCCGGTCCTGTTTAGGCTTATGTGTTTGCTGAGCCTTTTTGTCTGTGTTGATATGTGGGTACCTCTGTGCATATGCATATGTGTCTGGTATATGTCTGTGCATGTGCCTGCTGATAACACATGCTCAGCCTCGCTGCTGGCTTGATTTGGGGCATGGAGCTGTGACAACATCACCTCTATTAGTCTACCAGATTTGACAACTCCCTAGCAATCAGGACGACTGGAATCAGGCTGGAGATGTTTGCTCTACAACTGCAGGGACCTGGTGGGAAGTGGCAAGATAGCGATTTTGTCTATTGCAATAGTTTGTACAGTTTCAGGACCGTAGAGCCTCAGCTGCACCAAGAGGCAAAATACCACCCTAAACAGCAACAACTCTTCTGCTTTGCAACTGTTTTCTGGCTCCAGGGAAATTCTTGCCCAAGCTGTGGAGTAAATCTGGGAACCACTGCCTGATGGGGAGGCGAGTTGCCACTCAATTGCCATTCTGTGCATAAGTTGACAGCTTTTCCTAAGGTCTGATTTCTACAAAACAAGACTATTAATAATTAAGGAGTGAGTAAAAGCCTGTGTCACTCCTCAGCTATTTGGTATTGGCATCTGATGACAGCCACATTTTTAAATGTGACTTAGATGCTGGGCTTTCCATAAACCAAAATAAAATATGCCTGTCTAACTGAATTTAAACAGCCATCTACTTTCCACTGTTCCTGATCATTCCCCATGAAATATTTACTCCCAAGACAGCCTTCCTACCTATTCCCACATTTTTAAACTCAAATGGGTGACATGTGTCAAGTTTGATGCCCCATGATGTCTTTCTCCTTCATTTTCTATTATTCTATTAATCTATAACTAATTATTCTGTTACCTGGTTGATTCTGGGTTTTGGCATGCAAAATCTGGCCCACTGCAGCCACTCCAGATTCTTGGAGTTTCCCCAATATCATCTATAAAGATGTTCAGGGTAAATCAGTAGGAGACTAATTGGATTGTTTATCTCCCAGAGTTTGCCTTATGAACAGCACTATGTAACAGGTCACTTAGGCTTCTGCTTTCCAAAGTAAGATGCTGTGTGGGTCTCTGTGGCTTGAAAAACAAGTGATATCTGTGATTTACTTCTCACTGAGTCTGAGACCTGAAAGAATAACTGGAAACACAGGGAGTGAAGAATGCAATTCCTCCCTTCTGGAATCAAGGACAAGACATGAAGCTTCATTTCTAATGCAAAATATGCAAGCAGCCCTAGGAACCCACACTGCTTTTCTCTCAGAGGACTAGACAGGAATAAATCCTTTCTCACTTTTTCTCTCCATTCTCTGACCTGATCAATCCGGAGTTCTCTTCTATAAAGTGAAGTGAATTCAACAGGAACATAACCTCCCCCTTGATCTTAATGAGGAAAAGCTGTGTGTTTGAAGTTATTCAGGCACAAGGGTTTGTTCTAGGTGCATCCTCTAAAAAGAAGTTGATCTGTTTGCACTTTAAAATAAACAATAAATGTTGCTGTATTTTCTCAGCAGCTGAACAGGACTTTATTTACACTTTCTCTGAGAGCCACTAGATCAAACTGCTTAGAGGTGATGTATCCTGCTTCCAGATCCTGCTTTAGCTTAGATGGTAGAATCTGAGATGTTTCTGGGCTGGTAGGTTTTGACCTCTCCATTAACAAGCTATACAGCCAGAGGGAACATATCCACAGCAAGTCTGGGGTTCACACCAAGCTGCAGGAAGCCATCGTTACCCTGGAGGGCAGGGCCGCTCCTCAGAGGGTTCTCAGCAAGCTAGAGAGATGGGCTGACAGAAAACTCCTGGAGTTCAAGACAAAATGCAGGACCTTGCCCTCGGGAGACACAGTGTCTGATTTAACTGTTCCCAGTAGAAGGGACATGTTAACAAACTGGAGCAAGTGCAGCAAGGGTTCTTAATATGGTTAGGGTTCAGAGCAAAAAGGTACCAGGAGAGGCTGAGTTGGTTTAGGTTGGAGAAGCAAAGGCTCTGACATCTAACGGCTGTCTTCAACAACTTAATGGAGCCAGACTCTGCTCAAAACTATACAATGAAAGGACAAGAGGCATCTGTCACAGATGCAAAAAGGAAAATTCTGAAAGACATAGGGACAAACTCTTTGCGATGGGAGTGGTTATCCACAGAACAAGCTGTCCAGAGATGCTGTGGAGACTCTGTTCTTGGAGACATTCAAAACTCAACTTTTCACAGATCTGAACAACCTGATTTAACTTCAAATTTATACATGCACAGAGCAGGTGGAATCTCCAGAGGGTCTTTCCAACTTAAGTTTTTTCATATTTCAGTATGTAGACACAAAACTGCAAACCTGAACTTCCTTGAAGTCCAGATAACAGTTAGGAGCTTTGTGGATCATAATATTGTTATTTTACAACAGCTGACCTAAAGTAAGTCCTGATGCCATGACTCTCAGATCACTTATCCACCTACCCTGATGCTAAGAACTGCATGACACCTCTGCAAATGCACTGAAGAACAATCTAAAAGAAATGGATACCCTGATGTTTCTACATATTGTGCTCTGTGGGATTCCCCTCTGGTAGGGCAGGTTGGGCTGTCATCTTCTTTGTATCAGAAGACCAATAATCAGTTTAGAACCTCAGACGTTTGCCATTTTCCTTCTCCCTCAAAAATAACTTGACCCGATGAAAATTTAATCTGTATTTAACAGCAAGGAAAAATTTAGCAGCAATAAAATCCGAGGGCTTATATTTGGTCTTGACAGGTAAGTGAAGGAAGAAGAAAGATTTGAAATAATTTTCAAGGGTAATTCAGTTTCAGAATTTGATTTGGGATCACAGTCTATTGTCTGAGGTTAGTATTTCTTCCTTAAGGTATTTCAAGTCACCGCTGAAGTAAATGCTAGGAAATGGAACAACTGTCAAAGTACCTCAGCTTTAAGGCCCACATTGCTAATCATGACACCCATGCCCCGAGGCCTTAGACCTGTAAGTTCTTGTTCAACAAGGATAGCAGGTGGGAGGGGAAGCTGTACATGAACACAACTAAGATTAAGTGCTAGATTTATTTCTCTGCACAGAGTGGAAGTGAAATGTCAGTTTTCCTCAAAACTGCTTTCTTATTTGCAAGAAAGGGAAGGAAGAAAGGGCTATTGTTTGCCAACGAATGTCAGATCTGACAAATAAGTGTGCCACATCCAAAGCCAGTTTATGCTTATTTACACCCACTAAGGGTCTGGCCTGCATGCTGAACTATAAAACTCAGCTCAGTAATGAGACATTTACTCATGTGGTCCTGTTAGCCCCATTACAGCTATTCAGGTGGCTGCACAGCTCAGATTGCTTTCCACTCTCTGTCCTACTTTTTTACCTCATGCTTTCACATGGAACAACTGGCATCTGCCCAGAATGAAGGATCAGCTTCCTAAATCCATTGTGTATGCTTTTGCTCACTTGCCAAGAAAAACTTCCTGATCTTCTGGATTGATCAGGGTAGTCAGAACTTCATTTGCTAAACAAAAGCAAAGCCAAAAAATACAAATGCTATCTGGCTACTGTCTCAGGGAACACTGTTACTGGTTGTTGTGGTTTAACCCCAATCAGGAACTAAGCACCACACAGCCACTCGCTCACCTCTCGCCCCAGTGGGATGGGGGAGAGAACCAGAAAAAGCCTAAAACCCATGGGTTGAAATAAAGGTGGTTTAATAGGAGAGCAGAGAAATAAACAAAATAATAATAATAATAGTAATAATAATAATAATAATAATATACAAAACAAGTGATGCCCAGTGCAGTTGCTCACCACCCGCCAACCGATGCCCAGCCCGGCCCCAAGCAGCGATCGCTGCCCCCTGGCCAACTCCCCCCAGTTTCTATACTGAGCGTGACGCCGTATGGTATGGAATAGCCCTTGGGGCAGGTTGGGTCAGCTGTCCTGGCTGTGCCCCCTCCCAGCTCGCTTGTGCCCCTGGCAGAGCATGGGAAGCTGGAAAGTCCTTGGCTAGTGTCAGCACTGCTCAGTAACAACTAACACAGCAGGGTGCTATCAGCATTGTTCTCATCCTAAATCCAAAACGCAGCACTGTGCCAGCTGCTGGAAGGAAAATGAACTGTGAATTAAGCTGAAACCAGGACACTGGTTTATAAAATGTGGCTCTGGTTTTTAATGCAGATTTTTTCATTTTTTTCATTGCACTGGGAATTTTACAGAGTTATACTGATTGTTCCCTTTGTGGCTTCAGTGAATTTCATAGACAATTCTGCTGGTCCATGGGTGATTTTGGCACCTGTTGTTTAGGTTCATTTAGGTTCTTCCCCATCAGTCAAATTTAGAGATGGTATAACTAGATCCAACTTCAATGAAGCCCTTAACTTTAAATGATTTAGTGATATGCAACAAAGCATGCTTACAATGTTTCCTAGTAGGGGCAGGTTTTGAGAGAGATTCATGTATCTTAAGTTAGTGCCCAAAGGAACACTGTATATCAGTGATATCCTAAAAAAGATGTTTTCAGAGACCTCCCAGGGGACTCTACCATTTTCCACGGGGAAGCCTGGGCTCCTCACTTGAGCACTCAATCTGCTGCAGGCACCTAATTGTATACATCCCGTAGTATCCATACCTAACAAATTCTGCTTCAAGTAAAGAAACTATTCATAGCATCAGTACCAGGATGTACATTGTCTGAATATTCATAAAGATTCATACTAATCATTGGTACCTAAGATATGCAGGTATTAAAATGCCGAAAGAAATAAATCAGAAAAGAAGCCTTGGAATAATTTTACAAATCTTTTCTGTCAAGAAGAAGAGATGAATCTTGAGATTGGATATAAGGACAATTGTTCAGTTAATTAGCCATGGAAAGCATATCATTTAATTATAATGTAACTGTTTTATGGAATTTGCTAGTTTGCATCAGAACCTATTGAAACAAAAGTCTAGGGAAATGAAATTTGCTAAGATTATAAAGTAACCTGAGGCCCTTCCAGATCAAACTCCCTGAAGTGAATTAGAATCTACACTGGGCTTTTTAAGAGCATTTGTTATACAGCAAGACATGTTCCTTCACATTGGTGCTTCAGTGGGGTGGAGGAAATAGCTAAAGGCTCTCATTTCATTGTGATTTGTCAACATAAACACCAGTTTTTCACCTATCTGTTGAAGAATTTTACTCAGTGGTGATGGAAAATCGATGCACTTCCTGGAAGGCAGGATTTGATATCACAGCTTTGAAAACAAAACAAAACAAAAAGTGTATTTATAATGGAAGAAGATGTTCACAGCCAAACACATTCAGTGGTTTCACATAGCTGGACT
This sequence comes from Scopus umbretta, assembly GCA_013400535.1. NCBI lineage: Eukaryota > Metazoa > Chordata > Aves > Pelecaniformes > Scopidae > Scopus > Scopus umbretta. Next base: position 12,283 of record VZTL01079418.1, read on the forward strand.
TTCACTGTACAATTTAATTTTATGACACATCCTAGGCCAGAGGTGTATCTTTGTCTCTTCCCAAATCTGGAGTGTTCTCTGGTGTTACTCTGCCCTTTTCTCCCATGTAGGAAACACCAGTGGAGTAAGAAGGCATGGAATAATGTGTGGAGGGGAGGAGAAAGCAGAAAGAAGGGAGGAAGGGATTACAAAAGGAAGGGAGGATGAGAAGAAAAGAGGGAAGGAAGCAGGAAGAAAGGAAGGAAGCAAGCCTTGGCTGTTTCTCAGTTCAGTTGCTTCCCTTCTTTCTCCACTGCGTGGAAGGAGGCTGTGCCAGCACACCTCAGCCTAGTTCATAGGTGCTGCAGTCCATCCCCTGTCACCCAGGGCTTTACTATGCCTCAGGGCATGCCCACTAGCAGGAAAGGTCCAAAGAGGTGAGACAGTTCTGGGAAGTTTAGGATGTTATTCACTTTTTGGAAGTACCACAGAGAAATGACAAAGCCTGTATGCTTCTCCTGTGCCCTTGCAGGAGGGTGGCTGGAATGACTACCTAGGGGCAAGTACAGAGTTTGTTTTAAAAGAAACAACTTTCTTTCTGTTGTTACTCTCACACATCACTTAAAAAAAAAAAAAAAAACAAAAACAATACTGAGCTTAAAAAGAGACTGGTCTTTTCAATCAATGCATTCATTTTGACTTCTGGATTTTTTTTAATTTTCTTTTTATAGTTTGTGGCCTTGCATACTCTTAAAGGGACTTTTCTTTAGTGATTCGGACAAATCCTTCCCCTGTGGGTCTGATTGATGTTTGGGCTCCTTATTTCTCTTAAAGAAGTTTTATAAGTTCTTCAAGAAGATATAGCAAGTATTTTTATGGTTTTGGGATGTGAGGATGATATCTTTAACAACAATTCTCTGATTAAGGAACACTATCATTTTGTGTCACCTATCTCTTGAGGCAGAGAGGAAAAGTGAATTGAGGAATGTGACATTTTTTTCTATGTAAACCTCAGTGTCTTCTGTGTAGAAATATCTGCAAAAAATGACATTACTATTTCACCACCAGCAAAAAAGCAGAGTGTATGTGGGTTTGGTTATGTGCTCCAGTGTAGTGGGAAATTAAAATGAGACCCTTTTCTATATAACTTTTCATTATAAATTTTCTTTCAGGACAATGAAAAAAAGACACATCTAATGATTGCCCATAGTTAGTAAGGATGCTTGCAGAAAAGCAAGACAAGTAGGTGCAGCACTGACAGTCTTCTATTTCTCAAATGAAAGTCCTCAATATTGGGATATTCAGCACTTTGGGACTGCTTTCTCTTTTTCTTTTTGTCTATTGCTTTTCAAAAATTAGCTCTTGGGCTTAAGAACATTTCATTGGGAGGTACCGTATACCCACATAATGTTTTAGTTTGGCCAAAAAAAGAAGGGGGGTGGGTGAGGAAGGGTTTCAGCAAAATGTATGCAATAAGCTCTACTCCTGAGGGGGCATCCATTTTGAATCACTGCTCAGTAGTAATTAATTTCCACTGGACATTTCCACAAAGCCATAATACCATGTATTTTTTCACTGCCACTGTTAATCCTGCCATTAAACCCTGTATTTCAGACTGCTGACCTCTTTAATAAAATATTGTTATCACCTTTCTTTTTACTAAGTGACAGCAAATTAGGTTCTAACAGGTATGTTGCAAAAGTTGGGATTTTATCCTGTTTATAAAGGACTATGGTCCATTCTTATTGGTGACTGCCAATTAGTCTGTTGCACTGCTGTTTTTTATGAAGGATCAGTTTAGGTTTCTTGGCTCCATTTCTAAATTTAAAAACAAAGAACAAAGACTCTAGACCTTATAACATTATGTTGGAGTTCCAGTAAGTCACCTGGCATGTTATTTCAAGCTGTTGCTGTTATCACTGTACTCAGAAAAGAATTTATATTTGGCTAAAACATGACTTTTAAGAATGGCATCCAGGCTCATTTAGGAAACCCAACAGATGGGTGGTGTTAATAACCTTAATTTAAGGACCTAGTTACTGCTTAAGCTTAAAACAACCATTTATCCATTTCTGCTAAACAATGGATAGAATTCAGTTTCTGAAATACAGGTCCCTGGCACCAGTTAATATGCCTCAGGTCATCCAAGGTGCCTGCATGTTAATGATTGGAAAGACAAAGCACTCATGGAGTGACAGCAGAATACCAGGCAGGATATTCCCTCATACCTACACAGACATTAAACATCTGCATGTTGGTTGCTCAATTCTGAATTCAGTGTATCTCAAGAGGGAAAGATGAGATGAAGCCATTAGACAACAGGAGAAGATCCTGACCACCAGACTTAGGAAGACAAAATTTCCCTCCAGGATCTTCACTCTGTTGTCCTGCATTGAGTCCATCAGAAATGCAGACACATAATTCTGGATGCCAGGTTCACTAGGAGCTTAAAATTTGGGTATTAAATGAGGCGGCTAAATAAACTGTGTTGGGTCCTTCTCACAAATAAATAACTACCTTAATAGTGTGGTCCAAATATGATTCACCTCCACTATTAAAAAAATAAAAATGTGTGTTTTACTTATCATTTAAATTTGCCTGTTGTCATTATCTAGCAGTTTGTTCTCATTATGCATTTAACACCTAGACTGAACAGTCCTTTTGTTTCCTGGTATTTTTGTTAGCGACACACATTAATCAAGTTATTCTCAAACATCTGTTAGATAAACTAAGCAGTCTGTGCTTTTAAGTTGTCCTTTTTCCTAAGGCATTTTCTCTAACCCTTTAATACTTCGAGTGTGAGGAGGGTTCTTTCAAACTCTTCAAAATCCATTACAACTTGCAGATCCCAGAACTGCACATACTATTGGGCTAACTTCTTGGGCAGTGGAGGGGGAAGTGCTGATCTCCTCTCTCGTGACCAGCGACAGGACACAAGGCGATGGAATGAAACTGTGTCAGGGGAAGTTCCGACTGGACATTAGGAAAAGTCTCTTCATGGAGAGGGTGGTCAGTCACTGGAACAGGCTTCCCAGGGAAGTGGTCACGGCACCAAGCCTGTCAGAGTTCAAGGAGCATCTGGACGGACGTTCTTAGCCATTTGGTTTAGTTTTAGGTAGTCCTGCAAGGAGCAGGGATTTGGACTTGATGATCTTTATGGGTCCCTTCCAACTTGAGATATTCTATCATTCTATGATTCTATACACAAAAATCACTGTTTGATTCATTTGCATATCTATTCTTACTTTGAGATTTTTTTTTTTCTACCTCTTCTTCATATAACATTGCAAGGAAGGCTGATGTTGAACTTTTGATGGTAAATAAGCCTTTTGAAAGCCATTGCTTTCAAGGGGGGAAACCCTTATTTTTCATTCTTTGAGCCTGTTTGACCCTCACAGCTTTTCCCCAGACGTCTAATTTTTCATTAAGCTCTATAAAATAGATTAGACTAGCCTTGTAGCTTAGTATTACTGTTTGTTCTTATCTTTATTACACCTTTGAGTTATCCAATAATTTTACATTTACTTCATATCTTTAATTCTGATGTTGAATAACTTACTATCCAAGTTTTGATCTTTACAGTCCTGCTAACATGAAATTCAGCATGACCTGGATGTTAACTTATGAAAATGTCAGATGGATATTCTTAATCTCTTTAATACACACATTATGATTTGCATGCTGATATTTTCAGTTGAAATATCATGTTGGGTTAAGTGAAATGTCTATGCATACTAGATTAAAGCAGATATATTTACCAGTAAGGCTTGCTATCAGAGTGAGACTTGGGGGGAGGAAGGATAAAGAAATTGTTAACTTGCATTTGTGGCTTATAATGAGGCTAAAATATCTGAGAATCCACAAAACTAGCATGTATTGTTTCTTGACTGCAAAATTTCCGTTTCATCAGCATCTCTGATAAACTTTGCTACAGAACTCACAATTATAATTGTTATTCTTAATTATAAATTTATCTTTCCTCTTAGTTATACTCCCAAGTTTACCTCTTCGGTCTAAACTATCCCTTTCGTAATTTTGGATCTTCTTTTGTTCAGAATGCATTATAAATAGGAGATCTTAATCACTGATTCCTAGTTAGCTATCAGCTTCCAGTCTAGTGGATTCATCTTTATCAATGATGACGATAAAAAAGAATCATTAAGATTGTTTTAGTTACACAGAGGAGGAAGAATGAGATTAAGTGACTCACTCAAGACTATTCAGAAACTCTTTGTCAGAGACAGTATAGCACAGGACTTTTCAATCCTAAATTGGTGCCTTCAACAAAAGACCATCATGTCAAACACATAATGTTGGCCCCACATCTATCTGAGGCCCTCATCTGTTTTCACGCATGAACAGATGTTAAATAGGACTTTTTAATTTAAATCTTATTCCCCAGGTGTTATAGCTTCAAAAAGTTATATTAAAAATTCATAATAATTGGAAGATAATGTTAGAGTACACCAGACATTCACAATGTAAATCCCAGTAAAAGATGTATTTTTTTTTTTACTAGTCACTAGACATATTATCACAAAATAGTATAGGAAATTTTAATTACTGATTGGAATGTCAAAACAAATATTTACTTACTCATTAATATTTTATTTAATACAAATTCATGAAAGATTGAACTGCCAGTTAAATGAGTTGTACATGACAACATGCACAGTGATCTAATTTGTGATAACATATTAGTAAACAGATATTTCTGTAAAAGTCATTAATACTTGGAGTGTTGCACGGGGAGCACAGGGTCCAAACCTACCATGACCTTTTCTTTTGCAGATCAAAATATATACCATATTTAGTACTTTGGTTTAGTATGCAAGAAGGATGAGGGTTTACTGGGAGTCTTGTGGAAGACATTGTATCCAAGGAGTTAGTTATCTAGAACAAACTCTGACAGCCGTGGTGGGCCTTTTGCTGAGGCTTGAGATAGATTAGCTTGAGGGACCACAGTGTAACACTAGACGTGAAAATAAAGGGGAACATGCTGGAAGGCTCTAGGTATGAACTGTTCCTGGATACAGTTCCTAGACAGATGTAGCTAGGTATGTTCTGGTGGGCATAAAAAAATACCAGTCAAAACAAATGTATAATTTTGTTTGTTATACTAGACATAAGGATCCATGACAGTGAGGGTGTGGTGAACTTCTCCATAGATGGGATCTGCACAGCATGCTATAACTATTCATCTGGGATCTGTCTGATGCTGCACAAGACTGGGGCTCCCAATGTCTGAAGGAACCTAAGAGTTATTCGCTATTATATTTCTCTTCCTAATTCTTATTGTGCTGTTATTACTATAGCTATTACAACAGTTTTGTTACACCACTTGCTGCTGTGCCTTTCTTACTGAGATCTGGAAAGAAACCTGCAGCACTCCTGGTGCAGAACAGGGGGTTAAGGAGAAACAGTAAAATTTGCACAATCTCCATGCATTGATATTCACATTTATCCTGCTTTACCTTTTGTAAGAAAAATGTAAGTGTTCTGCAAAAATAGACCATCTTAGGATGTGTCTGACTTCTTGCACATTGATAACATCTTAGTTCATCAAAACAGGTCAGTGCTGCAGGGTCACTGTATCTCAGTTCTTTACCTCTGCAATACTATGTACACATACGTGCATTATTTTTGTCATGAACCATGTTTCCTAGCAGATCTCCACTGCACAACAGAAACAGACTACAGTGCAAGGAACAGCTGAGCATAAATGTTCTGGAGAATTAAGAACCACCCACTGTAAGAGAAGATCAGGTTTGAGACCATCTAAGGAACCAGAAGGTGCACAAGTCTGTGGGACCTGATGAGATGCATCCACGGGTTCTGAAAGAACTAGTGGATGAAGTTGGTAAGCCACTATTCATCACACCTGAGAAGTCATGGCAGTCTGGTGAAGTTCCCACTGACAGGAAAAGGGGAAACATAACATAAAAAGGGGAAAATGGAAGACCTGGGGAACCACAGGCCAGTCAGTCTCACCTCTGCTCCCAGCAGGATCATAGAGAAGAGCCTCCTAGAAACTATGCTAAGGTACATGGAAAATAAGGAGGTGATTGGTGACAGACAGCATGGCTTCAGTAAGGCAAAATCATGCCTAACGAACTCAGGGGCCTTCTATGACAAGGTTACAGCGTTGGTGGATAAGGGAAGAGAAACTGATATCATCTACTTGGACTTGAGCAAAGCATTTCACGCCGCCCTGCACAACATCCTTGCCTTTAAACTGGAGAGACATGGATTTCATGGATGGACCAGCCAGTGGATAAGGAATTGGCTGGATGGTCGCACTCAAAGACCAAGGTGTATTTTATGTGGTGACTAAATAAGTCCGTTTTAGAACAGTTTTAGCTTGTGGTACGCTGCAAGCAGTAGTGAGAGAGTTGTTAATATAGAAAGCATATAACTCTTTTTGGTTTTATGAAAAAGAAAATGGTGCTGTTCTTTACAAAGTCTCAAATTTAGTGTGACTAATTTAGCATCTAACTCAGGCATGGGTAACCCTCATACAAAGTTTTCTAAATATGTGCAGTAGAGAGACAAGAATGGTGTTAAGAATAGAAGAAATTGGTGTGAAATGAACCAGTCCCCCTAAATTAAATATTTTAACCCCATAACTAGTCGGTGAAGAGCAATAAAGTGTCTCTGACAGCCTGCTTAGCATCTTCTAGTTTGACTAAATTGGGTCCCTGGACTAAAAAGTCTTGTGAATATAGTTGCAGGTTTACCAGTCTGCAGAGAATTTGAGCAAACTGTAGTGAACTCAAGCCAATGTCACAGTGAGAACAAACTGCACTGTCAGCAGGTCAAGATGTAGAAATGTCTGTAAAATAATAGAGGAAGTAAAAAGTAGCATGCTATGGGGAAAAAAGAAAGAAAAGGAGCAGAATAGAATAAACTACTTTGCAACAATGCACACATCAGTCAACAAAAAATCTCTTTCAAACCCCCAAACACATAGGGAACTGTTGTCTGTGGCATTTTGTTCATAAACAATGCAAAAATTTATAGTGACTTTTAAAAAATATATACTATGCAGGCATTTTTCTTCTATTCTGTTATTTACTATAATTTACTTGTATTTTGATACCATTAATAATATCCATAAAAAATATTTGTCTATAAGTTTCTATGTAGGGAACTCACCCGGCTTTCAGTTAAAGGACTATTTTGCACTGAAAAATCACTACATGAAATCATGTTAGGGCCTACCCTAACTACTAGGCTAGATATTCGTATCCATGCTTACTTTCACTTCCTGTCAGAATACACAAATGTCTGTAAATCAAAATTAAAGAAGTAAGAGAATAAAATTAAATGCATTAAAATGAAAATTAAAAGAAATATATAGGTCTCCTTAGCAAAACAGTTCCCTGATGGGTTCTCCTGTCCTGGGTCTGATCATAGTATTAAGGATCTCCTTTTCCATGTTGTTTTGAAAGTGCTCTAAATTCTGTTGATAGATAGGAGGCACTTCCTCCCCTTCTCTTTATATTTAATTCTTTCTCTATCTTCTGTAGAAAACCTTCTGTCTCATGCTCAATATGTTATAAGTCTTTTAGAGTGCTTAAAGATGACCTCCTGGTTAAAATCCCTCTGCAAACATCAACAAATATCTAGGTTGTGGCTCTTTACTCGGCATGAAGATCCTCCGACCTGTCAAAATGAGGCAGCTCTGGCCACATGCCTCAGCTTAGAGTGAGACACAAGTCAAAGACAGACCCACCTATGTCATTATGACAGCATTATGTGATGCAGTAGAGCACATCAATCCAGTTAGCACCAGCAGAAGGTAAAGAAAGATAATTTTTTTTCCCCCCTCCACCCTAATTTTTAATGCCCACAAGCTGGGATTTAATGTCATCAATTTTAGGAGTCACATGGGAGGTCTGGATTAGGTTTGGAGCATCATTTCAGATGACAGTTTGGGACCATTGGAGCATAGGATACTTCAAGCTGGAAAGGACCTCAGGAAGTCTCTAGTCAGAAATCCTGCTCAAAGCCGGGGCAGCTACGGGATCAGACCAAGTTGCTCAGGTCTTTATCAGGTTCAGTCTTGAATATACTACAGTATCTAAATGCTAGCTGACTTTGTCTCTCTTCCTTTCCTTTTCCTTTCC
>VZTL01079432.1:0-22437 GCA_013400535.1 Scopus umbretta
GGGAAAAAAAGATGCCCTTGCTTCTTCTAATTTAACATCAGAGTAGTTAAAATATATCTATGCTCTGCTTCTGTTGCTAAAAAAATAATTCAGAACAGATGCCATTTTAACGCAGCCTTTTTCTCCCAAGAAAATTACTTACTCTCTGTCATAGTTTGTTGATCATTTTAAGGTGTTAAGTGCTGGAAGCAGCAGTTTCCTGGCTGTGTGCCATTTGGAACTGGATAGAGCATTAATGCCACCTGTGGAAAAGCCTCATGGGACCTGCTCGAGGGAAGTTACATGCTATATTTGGGGCTTTGAGGTTTTAATAACACTTGGTAATAGTGATAACATTCTTCATATACAAAGAAAATACAAAAATAAAAAAATCTGATACATCCTCCCTCTTGACAGATGGAAGTTTAATTCTCTTCTCCCCATGCCTGTATAAATCTCATCCTGACATTTAGCAGGAAGGCTATCAGACCCAACATTACTCTGTTTCTGGGGTCTTAAAGGAAAATTATGGTATAAGTATCAGGTTTTGCTAAGAGAGGAGTCTTAATTTTTACACACAGAAGATAGCCACCAATTTCACAGGAAGTTGGGAAGTCTGTTGTTACTACAGCTGTTTGAGAAACACATTGTGTTTTACTGTTGCATAACTGTTTTTTGCGATAACAAAGGCAGAAGGCTGTATGTACCTGAGGAAAATATGTTAAGTGAATTACAGGATGTGTATATGAGAGACAGAAAAAGCATGGGACATACATTGATGTCCCAGATACTGGAGCCAAATCTAGAGGGTCTGGACTGAAAGCAAGACCTAAGTCATTTTAGAAGAGTAGTTTGCTACTGTAGCAGACAAACTGCTTAATGACCCACATCCTTAGTGTAGGTGTCATCTGAGTGGTGCTTAAAGTCCCAACATTACTGTATATTTAAAACTACACTTTGTATTTCTGAAAAAATTCCACTGCTGGAATTAAGTGATGATGTGACATCTCAACTTTAGTTTAAAAACATTAGCTAAATTTTCAGCTTTCTATTGTGGAGAAAAAAATTTACGGTGCTAGCCCAAGGAATATAATTCCTGTAAAAATTTTAAATTAATGGCTCTTGATGCTACACATAGGGACATACTGTGTATTGTTGTAAGTGCAATGTATTTGATATCCTGTATCTTTAATACAGGAAGATCAGACCATATTCGGTAACTTTTATGCTACCAATGAACAAAGTAAGAATAAGACCATGGTATGCGAGTAGTAAGGATCAACCCTAAGTAAAAGAGCAAGGAGCAGAGCCAATGTACCAGTTACCTCTTCCTCTTTAACTCTGACTCCTTCAATCACCAGTTCACTACTAGATTGACTTTCTGACAGGGCTTTGTGAATTGCTTTCAATGAGGTTTAGGAAAAAAAGTGTATTTCTATTGTTTGTTAGCCTAAGAAAACTAACACAACATAAAATACTACTGACATGAACACCTAGATTCATTCTTTGTAATGGATAATTTAAATTATCAACATGGTTACTTTTCCCTCAGAGTCAGTGAAGAGTGAAATGAGCACTTTGAGAGAAAAATGGTGCTATTTAAAAATTGCCTCCTGGAAGTACATCTCTTGTGCAGGTCAGTAGCTACTGTCCTTGTGCCACCATAGGGAAGTGGGGTGTTGTCAGTTATTTCTTCAAATGTGCACGATCTGATGTCAGGGAGTGACTAATGCTCATGACCAAGTATCCTCCACAAGTGTTGAATCCACCTATTCTTCCAGCTGGAGATAATCCCCTTTGAAATTGCTGCAAATTTGCTGATCATAAAATCAGCCGCTCTTCTTTTAAATTACATAAAGCAGGGACAAAGACTTCTATTTAAAATTCGGATGAAGCCCGCAGTAGGTTATTAAACAAATTGCTACTATCAGCAAATGGCCTGGAATTCCAGCGCTACTTTAAAAAATGAGATAATCTTGTGAAAAATACAGGGGAGAAACCAAACATATTAAAAACATAAAACACTACAGACTCTGCATGGTCATTTGGTAGTTGGCATTTAGAATTTAACGTCGTATTAATGCCCCCTGCTGATAAGCCTTCAAAGGTCCACTTTGGATCAAACTTGGTATTTAATAGTACTGTGCATCAATACTTTCCTTAAATTAAAAAAAAATCCAGTGTATATCTCATCATAACTGTATTCATCTTAAATAACTCACGTTTCTTCTAAGTCTGCTCTGTAGCAAGGCCCATGCAGTCACAAAGACAGTAAAAAAAAGTCCTTGTAATTGTAAAATATGAGTCCTTTCTACTCTTTGTTTAGTGAAAGGGACAAAGTGATGTAGTATGACTGAGTAGGAACTAAATCTTAACGGAGAGAAATCTTTAAAATTTTGTAAAGAAGGCAGATTACTATAATGAAATACAGCTTGCCAAAATAGAGAAATTGCAAGAGGTTGAGGAGATGTATTCCTATTCAAGGTTATACTAGGGGGAGCTAAATGATAGGTCTTTTCACAGCATTTATTATCTGTTTTCTAGCTGAAGAAAAGATACCATTCTGAAGAAAAGATACCATTAGTACAGATTTTTATAGAGAGTCTCTTGCATATGGCAACACAGGTATTACCTGATTCCATAAGAGAGCTGGGGATTCATTTCCTTCCTCTTTAAGCCATGGGGGAAATACTTTTCCTTTTCTGTTAGTGATTAAAAAGACACTACTGTTTTTTCCAGTTTCCAACACCTGTGCTGCTGAACCTCTCCTCTTTGTCCATTCATCTGCCTGCCCCTCTGAAGTCCATAAAATCTTGTGCAATTGTCCATAGCGTTGGCTGACCACCTAAAGCTTGTAGGGACATCCACCCCTGTGTGTCTGTAGAGTGAGGAGACGTGTGTTGTCACTTTGAAACATCAGAGAGGACTGCATTATACACAGGCAGTGCTGATGTGTGGCTGTCCCAAGGCAGCCCAGCTTGTCAGCAGTGTGGTGAATACAGTGAGAGCAGGACCAGGCTGTTACCACATGGAGTATTGTGCCCACCAGCCCCCGGGTGAAAGCTGGGCAGGGGTGGGACAGAGGAACTCCCGGTGCCCTCCTGTTCTCCTTGTGTGCAGGGTCCCAGGCAAAGATTGGGCATTCTGCAAGGAAACGGATACGTGCCCATGCCAGCTCTGCTCCTAGTCATCAATAGCTTGCACAGATACTGCCTTATGAATGCAGAGAATTGGGCATTTTTCCCTTTCAGCAAGAACTCAGATTGTGAAGGGAGAAAGACTGCTGCAGCTCATAGCCATGGGGGCATTTTGTACAGCAGTGTCATGCATATGGTACACTTTTGCATGCATGTTGTAGTATTGGAACGTTAATAGAGAAGAGTGTGTGGGAAAAGGCCAGCAAATTTTGTAGCATTAAAGCACTGATTTTTCACCAGTGAGGGGAGACTGCGGAGCACTGTTCAAGGGTGTTGCAGCCTTACCATGAAAACAGAACTAGGAATGCTATCTGACCCCCTAACTGCTGTGCATCTGCTACACGGTCCAATGCATACCATGCATCAGCCTGTGGTTTAAACAGCTACAAAATAGCTGGAAGTGCAAGACCTTTAGTTACATAGGTGTGTACAGCTTCTTGCACTCAAGTCACTAACATGAAGAATTAAGAGTGAAGCAGGATCTGTTGGGAAGTACCCGCTTTACACTCAGCTTGGCATATAAGCAAAGAGGGCAGGTGATCATGTCTATGACATATATGCTTTCCTTTTCCTTTCCATGGCTCTTAAACAGGCCAGTTAGCATCACCATTACCAGCATCCTCCAGAAACAGCATGGTAGATCTATAAAGAATTTCCCTTTGTTGTTTGTAAAAGCATTTTTAATAGTCTTTTAATTAATGTGTCCTTTCCTTACAAAGGCAATGGTTACAGATTACAAGTGAAAAAGGAAAAAAATAAAAAACAATAGGACATAATTGTTTATCCACTATTTGGTCAGAAGCAGGTATGTAGTTTTTGGACAACCACAGCATGAGACGGCAAATTCTTGCGCACCCATTTCTGCTGTAGTAGACAGCCAGCAGCCCAGGATTTGAAACAAGGTATGTCTATCTCTTGAATCTTCTCCACCACAAAGGAGAAGTGTGCTGAGCAAGTAGGGTGTGTAGGATAGAGGAAGAACGGCAAACTGCTGTTGATGTCAGTTATCTTTCTTAGTTGATAAAGTCAGTGTCAAATTTCAGTGATCTAGGAAAATTTGTCGACTCTCTGAGGCTTTTTTGACAGGGCAGTATCGTGTGATGCATTCACCTGATACGGCACCTCGTCTCCTCTCAACTTACCCAGCTTTCAGTCCTGATGTCAGAGGAATCATCCCACAAGTTAGAACATGCTCTAGCATCCTTGTCAGCAGTCTGAGAGGGAAGGTAGCCAGGGAGTTACTGAGTTTGTCCATGGCATGTTGCTACTGTTCCCTCGGAAGGGTGGGGGATGTTTTCCAAGCTCTTCTCATGGATTTGCCCGCGTTTCCATCTGCTGTTTCAACACCTGCAGGAATTGCCCTTGCCAGGCGCCTGCCCAGGAGTACCATGGATGTGAAAATGGTGTTCCTCTCGTCTTCTTACAGGTCCCAAAAGAATCCATGGAGGAGACAAACAAAAGCTACAACAAGCAAATCCGTCTCTAAAGGAAACCCAAAACAATAGTGGAGGTCATATGCAGCTTAGATTTGTGTTGATATGGGGAATTAACTTTGAAAAGACAGATGCCAGGAGAAAAATATATTTTTAATTAATAGGAGTACCAGAGGATTATAGCTTGTAATGAACCCATGCAACTGGTGTTGAAATCCGCCAGCTCTGCAGCAGTCTTCTCACAATCACTGCGTCCAGTAAACTGGACCCCGTATCTCTGATTACTCCTATCCTACCTGGGTGCCTGAGCAAATGCAAAGGTACTTGTCTCTGATGCTTTAGGCTTGGTTCATTTTTATACTCAGACCTTGGCTACATAAAAAATACTACACTTAAAATACACAGCACAGCTTGTGGGTGATTGTCCCTGCTCCCTTCAAGCTGGCAGTTTCAGCCTGTGGTCGACCCTTGGGTCACAGTTACCTGTCAAAGAAAGCAGGCTTAAAGAATTACTGGTAAAATGTAAGGGTCTGCAAATTAAAAGGTTGAAAACCATTGCTTTAGACTGAGAGAGTTGGAGCAGTGTGTAGAGTGTATTGACTTACAGCTGATAATCCAGGTGCCTTGTACTGTTACTTACTTGATTTCCTACACACAAAAAAGTTGTAGTAGTTATGGCATTTTTACACCTTTACGTCTCTGTTCCTATTAGAACTGTACTGCTTTAACTACACAGCTAGAGCTGGAGAAATCTAGTTTCTATATATGGATGAGCTCTTAGGTAACATGAAGTTTCTGTAGTGTAGCACATAGAAATTCTTCAAGTACTGCTACATAAAAAAGAAGCTGAAGCAGTTTTTAACAAGGTGTCAGTATTTTTAAAGGCCGTGCTACTCTCACAAAACTTCTTTTCCTGAAACAAGTGCCTTAGGAAGATGTGAAGCCCTCTTTTGTCTGAGAGTGTCTTCTTCAGCCTCATAAAATATACTTAGTCCCAACTTAATTATTAAAATGGTAAAGTAATACAGTTAGTTCTTGACGTGGACTTGTAAGAAGCTCTGCGGAGACCGCTCTGATTTCTACAAAGCCGCAGCTTCAAACGCCTGTGTGTGCTAATAACCCCTCTCTCCTTCCAAGCTGCTTTCCAGCTTGTGCCACCATGCTGACTGGACTTAAAAACTCCTGTAACAAAGCCATGTCCTGTAATTGGCTGCTCTCAGAACAGACAATTACTTTTGTGTGCCACACTTGCTTAAGAAAACTGATTTCAGAATCAGATTGCAAAGTCAGTTATACCAGGTGAGGGAGAGAAAACACTTCTGAAGAGGGGCAGCTTTGAAAGATCATTGGCTTTCCTATTTATTCTGACAGTGTAAAATATGTGGTTATTTGGCATAATGAGACTATTCACTTGGAATTATTTTACCATTAAGTGGAAGTCCAGTATAGGTTGCTTTTCTCATTGTCTCCAAGTGAAGTACTTGTCTGTTACACATTCCTCTAGCTTCTTTGTCTTTTTTTTTTAATAATTTCATAAAAAGTAAATTATTTGCTTCATCCAATCCCTTGGCAACCTAAAAGTTTATGCAGTCAGCTAGATCCTTACCATCCATTAAAAACATTAATTCACTGCAGTTAGAGATTGCAAGAGCCTTTACTATCTGATACACTCTTCCTCTTTCTACAGACCTGGATATACTACAGAAGTGTGAAGAAACACATGCCATTTGTGATAAAATAGTACAGAACAGATGCTTAACAGACTGCTGTAGCGACCAAGTCTTTTGCTGATCCCTGAAGAATCCACACTGCTAACTCCCATTAATGCTTAATGGGAGATATGTGCCTACTACCCTTACGCCTCAGTGTGAAAACAGTCCTTTTAGCTGCTAGCACATCTGGATCAAATGGAGTTCTAATTAATGGTTGTCTCCATCTTCTTTGTTATTTGTAAGGACACGCTTGTCTGAGGGGGTGTTTAATGTTTTCCCTACCACTTGACCACTCTACAATGTGAAAATGTAGAGCCTTCTTAAGAAATTATAGTCAGGGTTTCAGCATAGGCAATTTCAGGAGTCCTGAAAAACTGCTCAGAGACATACTGTGAAAAAGCTTGTCAAAATAATTGTTTTAAGTAAAATTTTCATGTAATAATACAAATCCAGTATTTTGGAGCAGTCTGTAATTCTTCTGCTAGTATTTGAAGGAAGTGTGATTATTTAAGAAAACAAAATATAACTGATGAGATGTTTTCATTCTCTTATTTGTGTCAGGTACAAACACTAGAGGTAAGAATTCTATGTCAGGTGAAGGACAATTTAGTAAGTGGATATCAGTTGGCCACAAATAAGTACAGACAACACTTTAAAAAAAATTCTTGATCCCTGAACCAGCATGAGTTTCAGAGCCCTAACCCTAATCAGGATACTTCAGGAAACAGCCTCAGTAATTTTTTGATAGAGGCTTGGTCTGCTTTTAGAAGGGTAAAACTGAGTTATGAAATTTAACAACATATGTGATTTCTTCCAGTTTGCTGTGTTTCTAACATCCCTCTGTTGCAGTGGCAAGACTATCCCATCTCCAAGGAAAAACAGCCTGGCTTCCTTCACAGAGAAAGACCTGGACCTATCCCTGGGCAAAAAAGTCTGGGATACACAATTAAATATTTCTGATATTATCCAGTAGAGAGCAAAGACACACTCTTAACAATTCCTTCCAGCAGTAACTTAGGAGTCCTATACATAGCTATCCTGTCTTGTTTTCATGACACACATATGATATGACTTTTGGATGTTCCACTGTGTCTATTCCAAGAGTCATGCTCTCATCACCTGGCTCAGAAAAGCACACCAGAATTTTTCAGGCTTTGCACAACAGTTGGTTACTGGAGTTTGTTCAGAAGGGGAGGTGGAAATCTGATTAACATGGGTGAAGCTGTGAGCCACAGCATGTGTGTTGAGAGTTGACAACCCTCATGTAAGTTTGTGGTGCTCTGTTCATGAAATTTCAGTTCATGAACTGAAACTCCCCACTGAAGCTTGCTAGAAACAAATAAACTGAGCAAGGGTATCAGTAGGTATCATTGACTATCCACTAAGTAACACCTCATGCAATATGCTGGTTTGGTTTCTTTCAGAAAGAATAAAAACATAGTCTTTTTTTGTCATTTGTGTGCAAGAACAATTTTCCAATTATCAGTCATGCATATTAAAGTCATTGTACGATATATTATCAGTAGTGTGTGGGAAGGCTGATAAGCCAAAAGAATTTACCTATTTATAAATGCCAGCAGTACTTGGGGGTTTTCAGATTCATTTGTATGGATTTGCATTATGGTTTATATGAGCAACAAAACACATAGCACGAGATTTTTGCAGTGGCCGTATGCCTGTCTTAAATGACATAGAGATTATACGGCTGGAGAGTACATAAGAAATTTTTACAGCCTCTCCCTTTTTTCCCTCAATTCTTGCTCCTCTATTAAGAATTCTGGGGAGTCTCAGTATGGGCTGATCAAAAAGCTCTGCCTCCCACTGTGTCCAGTCTTTTTACATTAATCTCTGTCTTTTACAGCTTTATGTCCCTTTCCCAAATGGCATTGGCCTCTTGCTTTCTTGTTTGCAAAACAGGGGCCTCTTCTCTGTGGGTAACAGTAAAAAAAAAAAAAAGTAAAAAACAATCTTCTGATTGTTAAGGGAACTAGGAAGTGCTTTGCAGTGAATGAAAAGAGTGTATGCAGACTGGGACTTTAGTTCCACTATCTGGTATTGTAATAATTTTGATTTGGATGTGCAGTGGTCTCTCTGAGTTCTGCTGTCAAGAGTATTAAGGTGAAGAGGAGGATTTCTGGATGTATCCCAGTAGCCCAGGGATTAGTGTGGCTGAATTGTACTGCTTACTTTGAAGGTTCTCTTTATACTCAGGACACAATCTTACACTAATACCCGATTAGCACCTGCCCCCCAAAATTACCAGTTGCCCAAAGAAGATTGCAACATTTGCTTCATACTTTTTTTTGCATTTAAGAAGTGATTTTTTGATTGCAGAGAACTCCCACAACTTAAAGAGGGGGCAGGGGTGTGCAGTGGTAGGAAGGTCTGCAAGGACAGAATCAGTGTGGGCTTTTAGAGCAGTGCAGAACTTAATGGCGTGGCAAGGGACAGGTCTTAAGTGCTACAGAATTAATTCATTTAAATAGCTGGCGAAAAAACACACACCAATTGTTTGAGTCCAGTTTATCAAGCTTGATCTAAAATCCAGCAGGAGTTTTTAAACAAGGCTGAATCAAACACATGGTATGTTTCCTTAACACTTTACACACATGAATGAGCTTTTGCAGAATCAGGACATAAGCATATATCATTGAGCTTTTTCATGTGCAGATTACTGACTAATCCAGAAAAATCTGGTGCAGAAGAAAGGTAAATGTGGCTGTGCCACAGGCTGTACTGTGACCTAAGGGCAGTCATTTTATCTCTTCTGCTTTTGTCCCCTTTCTGTAAAATGGTGATAAGAGCATTTTCTTATCTTTCAATGGAGTAGTGATGATAAATATGAAGGATTATGACATGGTTAAATACTGTGGTAATAGAGGCCATTAAGCACGTTAGACACTTCTATTCACTGGCTGCTTTTCTAAATGGAATTATTGAGCATTTTTAATTTTTCCCAAGTAAACTCAAGGAAATTAGTTGATAAGGATTAATAAATAAACCCTGAAAAATGTCAGTGTTAAACTGCATTGCGTTTTCTGATTTATGTAACTGGATGTTTTGTATCTTTATCTTGGCAACCTACCTGCTCTTCTTCATTGCTTCCTTCAGTGACTGTAAACCTGAAAATAAGGAAAAAAGGCAAAGTTGTACCTGCTACAAACTGACTATGGCTACAAAAATCAGGGATTTGTGCATTTGTTGTTTTAGCTTCTAGCTTTAGAAATTGAAAAAGTTTGAGGGATTGAAGTTGATTAAGGCATCTGTGACCAGTAAATCAAAGAAATGTTGGGAAATTTTTATGGTACCCCTTGAGGCTAATTAAACTCACATTTGTGCTTAAATATAAAGAAAAAATTTAATGAACAATGCATTGGGAAAAGTCCTACCGCTATAAGTGGTTCTAGAAGGAGTCTGCAGAGATGCATCAGGAGCCAGTTCCTTATATACACTTGCATCAGCACCCATCCCAAGAGCAGCTGCATGGGGCACCTCAACCCAGCCACGCGTCCATCCCCTGCCCAGCTCTGCTGCCTAGAGATGGCCACTGAGCACTCCCATTCCACAATGGCCACAAGACAACGCTGTGACTGTTTCTTATTCATCACCAAGGGAAACTTCACTCCCTTGCGGGGAGTCCTGTCTCTGGCATCTCTGCTTCCAGTCAGTTTGACCCTTTCTTGTAGCTGGGCCTTCTTTGTCCTCTGTGCCAGATCATTCCTTGGTCACAGATAACCACCACTGAGCACTTACAATATTGAATTTCCCCTTCACAAACAAATTACCCTCATTCGTGCTACAATAAATACATATGAAATAGTCACCAAGTGGAAGGGAAAGAGGAAAGGAAAAAGAGAAGGCTCCATGTTTCTCTTTGCCTTTTGCTGAGATGCTGCTTCAAGTAGTGAATACTCAACATGAGGCACAAGAACATGCCACACTGGTCTTCACTGACTGTGTGAGCAGCAAAAATATTGCTCATGTTCATGGTAATAGCTAGATTGTCCTTTCTGTACCTTACATCATCCCTTGTCATCATGGGTCTGTGGTACAGTCTGCTGAGCTGGAGGTCTAACTTCTGATGTCTGTTGTTGCTGTTCCCTTGAGACAGTGGGCATCACCTATGGGATCTGATGTTTTCACAATTCAAATCTCTTTTTGCTGATAATATGTTTTTCCTTTCTCAAAAGAACAAAACACAGAAACTGAAGTGTGGCTGGGATTGGGTTTATGATTGAGATATCCATGTTGTTGTAGGTCGATATTGACATAAGTCAGACTACAGTCAGTCATTTTATATGCAGGAGGGGTTTTCATGCTGCACTGAGGCAGCATTTGTCACTGGGAAGGTCGAAGTTAGTTGTGCAACCGCTGGCTAGAGAGCACAGGTGGGATAAGTGAAATTTTCCTCCCATATCAAAAAACCACATTTTTTGAAAAGCATTTTTTTCCATTTGACACCCAGAGAAGGATATAAGTGCAGTACTTGCTTTCTCCCTTTCCCAGTAACAGGGGAAAATCCAGTTGTCTCTGTTGTACCATCTCCTGTCTCTCCTCTGTGTATGGTGGCTGGGGCTGACAACCTAAAGCACACCTGGAGGTGTGTTTGGGATAGGAAGGGTGGGCCAGGTTGCTTCTGACAGTCCTGGGCATATGAGGTGCTGGAACTGAGCTTAAATACCTCTGTATCCAGGCATCCTGCAGTCTCTAATGTGTTTATCTGGGCATGTCAGGTAGAGTAGTGATAGTGTCATTGCCTTCTTCTGACATTAATTTATAAAACTGAGTTGCCCAAGGTTGATCAGGAAATTTATAGCTGCTCAAGCAGTTAAATTCAGGTCTTCTAAGTCCTTAATTATAGGACTGTGCTTGTTTATAGGAAATCCCACTGACTCATCCAGGATGCTGTACTGGTCTCTGGGGAATACCCAGGTAACAGCATCTTGCTTTATGCTTGTTAAAAATCCTTTTGGGCAGCTATGGGTTCTTGAAAATGTCAGGATAAACAATGAAGGTTGAAAAAAGTAAGTACTTTTACAGCTACACATTTAAGAAATTGAATACTCCAGCAGTTCCATCTAAAGCTATTATTGTATGATCCAGATAAAATTACATGTGAGAGTACATTTTTTCACACCTTTACATATTGCATAGGAAAAACACACAAACTAAATCTTTTGAGTTTCCAGCCAGTTCCAGCTGTCTCCAATGGACGCTGTAGGACATAGGAGAAGTGGGAGCGTGAAGGAGCAGCGGAGAGCAGCTGCCTGGTACTGACCATACACAGTTAGGTTA
Source organism: Scopus umbretta (assembly GCA_013400535.1). Lineage (NCBI taxonomy): Eukaryota > Metazoa > Chordata > Aves > Pelecaniformes > Scopidae > Scopus > Scopus umbretta. The sequence goes on from VZTL01079432.1 coordinate 11,617, forward strand.
TCTGCAATTCATTGTGGGGCCGTAGATTTCAAGGTTCTGGATCATAAAGTTACTGAATCATCAGAAGGAAGCCAAAATCTTTAGAAAACAAATGCTTGATTAACATTTCATGTTGATGTGGTACATTTATGCTGTAAAGCAGGGTGGGGGAAAGAGAGAATATGCATCTTTTGGGAAAATAATTATGTAGATTCCTACTTGCTTGAGCTTCTGAAAAGGGGCTATGTGCTTTGTCTATATAAATTTCACTTGGTACCATAGTTCTGTAATCAGCAGAAGTTAATATTTGAATCCATAGAGCTAATTGGTTGAGCTAAAAACATTAAACAATCCAGGCTATATTTTCCAGGGGTGGAATTAATCTGTGGTCTTTAGAATCTGGCTACAAAATTATATTGCTAATTTTGAAGGTTAAAAACTGGGGAAAGGTGCAGAATCTGTCAACTTTATCTTCACTTAGCCCTGCTTAAGTCTATTTTCCAAGTTGCTCAGGCAGGCTGTGGACTCTCCATCCTGGGAGATACTCAGAATCCACCTGGACATGGTTGTGGGCAATGGGCTCCAGGTTTCCCTGCTTGATCAGGAGGGGTTGGACCATGTGACCTTCAGAGGTCCCTTCCAAGCTCAACCACTCTTGTGATCCTGTGATCTTCTACTTTCATCAGTGATTTCTCCGATTTCATGGGTTTTTTTCTGATTTTAGTCCAACACCCACTCAAATATATGATGACTTTAATGGCTGTCTTGTGTGTCAGATCATATGTGCAAGGTTAGGCTTGAAGAATGCTCGGATAGCTTGTAAGTGTATGTTGCCAAAATTATTTTTTAAAGGTCTATTCTTACAATAATCTCACAGCAACACAGTTTTGATGCAGAAGTCTCGGAGCCAAAATACTGAAAACAGGCCACTTTTGAGTTTGTTATTTCACTTTCTTTGTTAGTATTATTTTCTATGGTGTGGGAAGATGACTTGTGTATGTGACAACTCTTGTAATAGTGGCAGGAGGCACTAGTCTTTATATGGAGGATTCTGAATCAGATCTTGTAATTGTCGTAATTTCCAAATCAATATTGCTGTTTTTGTAAGTGATGAGGACTGTGACGTGAGATTTCCTTTGCAGTCTGGCGGGGAGGGAGCAAGAATGATGAATTAGTATGTCCGCTTAATTTAATGAGGTGAGATTAGTGACAACCTTTGTGAAGTTGTTTTGAGACGTGTTGTTGAAGCAGTGTGGGAAGCTGACACAGACACTGGCACTGACTGAGTTACTGCTGATGTGCAGTAACTGTGGATATAATAAAAAAAGTTGATAGCTGAGGTTTTCCAGTCAGCCCATTTAGGCAGCAGTAAACTACCACAAAAGAGACAAGAAAGGCTCTTTGCAGTTTATATGTGTAAAGATGAAGATCCAGACTCAAGCCAGAGTCTTTTTCAGAAGCAGTTGTGATGTACTGGGGATGCCAGGCAGTGCAACCAGTTGTTCAGGGAGTCAGGATTTCTGAATAGACTTTCAAAAGCTTTACTCATAAGCAGCAGCTCCAAGGAAAGGTGAGTGGCAGGAGGCAGATTTCCCTCTGGATGAGTCTTCATCTGGGACACAGAGGGCTCTTCTGGATTAGCACAGGGTGCCCATTTCCCAGCATGGGCTTGCAGCTGCAGCAGGGAAGCATTTTGGCTTTATCTTCCTTTATCCTTTGTAATAATCCTTTCCAGCTCCCTACCGCTGTGCACAGGTTTTAGCTTGTCACTGTTGGCTCCTGCAGCGCTGCCCCTCGTCCTGCTAGCTTTCATTGATTGTTGCTGCTGTTGACACTCACATGCCCTCTGATAAAGTAGCTGTCAAAGCTCCTCTACAAACCGTGTTACGGACCCACTCCTATCTGAGACGTTCATTAGCGTTGTTTGCCAAAAGGTTTATGTAACAGATGTTGCAAAGCGGACGCGGAGGAACAGAAACACTCACACACCAGTATTGCAAGGGCTGCCGGGGTGATGATAAAGGGAGGACGGTCTGCAGGACTAGAGTAGCTTGAAGGCATAGCTGCATCTGTTAAAAAAGCAACTAATGTCTCTGTGTGACCATGCTGTATTTTCAGCTTGTCATCATGGCTGGGACTGTTCTGCTCGCCTACTACTTCGAGTGCACTGATACTTTCCAGGTGCATATCCAAGGTTTCTTCTGTCAGGATGGCAATTTGATGAAACCATACCCTGGAACAGAGGATGAGAGCTTCATTTCACCTCTTGTGCTCTACTGTGTGCTGGCTTCAACGCCGACAGCTATTGTAAGTATGAGAAATTATTTAAATTCCCCACGACTGCTCCATAAATAATAGCAATAGTCCTGTAATATCTTTGTCCCCTCTCCTTTCTTTTCAGCTCTAATTGATTTACACTTAGCCAGATGTCTGTTTTGCCTTAGCCTAATATGATCTTCATCAGTTATCTCCAGAAGTAATTATTCTGAGGTAATCACAATGCAAGTCTGAGGGGTAGAGCTTGTTAAGCCTTTTACAATAGCTTGCTCACTTCAGTGATTAGTTGTGAATTGCCTGGGTTCCAGAGAGGCTCTAATGCAAAGGTGATGTATTACTGGAAATAAGAAAACAGGATAAAGCTGAAGTAAAACCTGGGTCAGACATGCACTATATCCAGGATTATTTGCTGCTATATTAAAAGGACTGTTGAAGGGCTTTAAAAGGCTTAGATGAGCAGAAAGATGCTCAATACAAAGAAAAGTATGAATGCTATTTTCTTTTGATATATAATCTCTTTATTTTTGGCAGTCACATCCACTTAACTTTTTTTTACCTGGTTTTCTTTACTATCCAACCAGTAAGCTGCAATATAGCCATTCTGAGCAGAGGAAAATACTCAATTAGCTGAGTACGTACAATTCCAAACAGATTATTGCAGTCACTGATTAGCAAAACTTTGGCCCTTCTCCATTTTCTTTGCAGAAAGCTGCAAATTTCACAAATAGCCAGCTTTGCTGCATTTGTAATTACATTGATAAATTTCTCTTAGACTGTGTCTTTATGTACTTTGTTGGTTTATTTCTTTCTTTTTATTTCTTTATCTTTAGTATTTCTTTCTTGTATTAACTTTGCTTTGCATCCCTTTCAAAAGTTGATTAAAGCTATGCATGATGTTGTGAAAGGTGAATGCAGGTGAATAACAGTCCATGTTAAGTTTTGGTCTGCAGTAATTTTAACGCATGAAACTGTAACACAGAACATGGTAAGAGATGTGAAAGAGATCTGCAGAAGAGCCTATAGTTTTTGGTACATGACACTTCCTGAAAATGAGTAGGGGTTTCGAATTGGATTACATCATGAGTTTATGAAAATCCTCTGCAGTAACAGTACTAGTTTCTGTATTGAAACTCAGTTGAATGTTAAGAATTTTGTTTTACTCCGTGCTGCAGTGCTAGATGATTTGCAAATGAAAAAATAAATACATTTCTCCAACTTCCCCCTCATAAACATAGTGCCATTGTTTAGAGAAGTAACTTGCACAGACAGTGTTTATAAGGGGAGACTGAGTGTCACTATCCTGCCTTGATTCCATAAGAAGTTAGTGAGAGGTTCGTCCCTTGATTCGGTGATACGACGTTGGGTGGGCAAGTGGTAATAAGAATGTTGCTCTTTTTTTGGGTCTTCTGTTTAAATCCTTGCTCTGGCAAAGTTTGCTGGAAACCTTTTACATCTTGCTCCATTGGATCAGCATTTTCTTTCTTTGCAGTGGCCCAGGAAGTTTTTCCTAGTTTCTCTTATTTATGAAAAGCTGAATTGGACTTTTCTTCAGGAGCTGAACAATGCTGGTTTTATACTTTCCACAGCCCATGTCAAACACAAGGAATGAAAATTGTAGTGAACATCAAATAAAGTTTTTGGGTGCAGAAACCTTCAGCTTAGTGCTGTTTGGAGCTGGTGTCACCATCTCATACAATGCAAGCTGTGCAGAGATGCTACCTGGGTCCAGAAGTAAAGTAATCACCCGAGATGATTTGATCGAGGGCTGGATATAAACTAGTAAGCTCTGCTTCTTGGGTTATGCTATGCCATTACACTGGCTATACTGCTTCATCTAGAGAAGACGTGGTCAGGGACAGCACAGGGCTCTGCACCATGCCTCATTGTGATCTCTACGTACAACCTCAAGGAGACAATAGATCAAAGTTTCCTGGGAAAACATTTTTCTTTCCATTTTTAATGTTGTATGTATTAATACATTATTTAATGCATTATTTGCATTATTGTATTCTGTTATTAATACATTGTGTAATTATTTAATGTATTTGTATTGGGCTAACCTTCAACTAGGGCATACGTCAGAGGAATCTTTTTCTGTCCTCCTGACTGGTGCTCAGCACAATGTTTTTATATGAGTAATTTTACTTTATTTCTCATTCCCATCTTTTTCTGAGAGACTTTCCTTCCCTTGCAGGCTAATTCCAGAACTTCTGCTTCAGCTAGTAGCTGACTCTGCAGACTGAGTTTTGGCAACAATCATTAACAGAAAGCTAGTAGATGAGACAGATAGTGAGCTCAGAATCTCCCTAAACTCTGTCCTTGCATTGCACTGCGGGTCAGATCACTCAGGGTGTGAGTGAGCATCCTCAGCTGTCATCCGGTACCTGAATGTGTGCTGCCTGTCATTCAGACTGCCACAGGCTGGGAAGAGATGTTTGATCCAGTTGAATCTCCCAGGGATTTCAGTGAAAGGAGCAAGTGCAGCCGTTTCTATTTATACTGTGATGATTGTACTCTCTCACGCAAAAAAAACCAACCACCCCTCCTCCCCAAAAAACAAAAGAAGCCACACAGCTGGGCTTCGTGGAAGGGAGCTTTGCGTGCATTCACTGTGGCTTATGTTGTAGCTTCACTCTCTACGTTTTGCTCTCAGAAATAATCACTGACATCCTGCAGCTCCGCTGTGAAGAAATTACTCAAGTCAAAGGTAATGGCAGTTCCTCCTTACAATTACTTGTTTCTCCTCTGCAAGACACTTGTTGCTTCGCTTTCTGACAACAAATTGGTTGATTTGTCTTAAGAGGATTTACAGTAGCAAATCTGATCTCTCTTTGTTGCCTGTATATTGCCACTGTTCTGACACCTCAGGGCATGAGAGGATTGATTGTTGTTATAAGGGGTGGAACCCAGCAGCATGGAGGGAGCACTCATGGTACTAGTTAACAGTGTTTCTGAAGCTATGGAAAATAGTCTAGTAGTCAGGACAAGCTCCCTCATCTGAGACACAAGCAGTGTTTAAGTGCAGTCCTGTGTGTGCAGGTCTGGAGAGGACTCAAAGCCCTGATTTCAGCATAGCTGTGAGGTGTTATAATGCTTGCACGCCAGAAGGGACCATCTTTGTAAATTTAATGGAATGTCTTTGTGTCTCAGTCATTTGGCTGTGACAGTGGCCATGGGGAAATGAATGCATGTATTTATTTCTTCCCTGACAGCACTTCTCAGAAGTGCTCTTGTGGGTTGGTACCACTGTGTATGCGTTTCCCTGCACTTTCAGTGGCAAAATAAATGAGACTGGCTTGTTTTATGTGTTATTCTTGAAACACGTGATGCTGCTGACTCCATTTAACCATTTTTTTCTGCTACACTGGATAGTTAATCATCCTAAATCAGAGTTACAAAAGCCTTTTAATGCATCTACTGATAACGTCTTCATCTCTGATAATGAGAGTTTCTTGCAAGGGCAGATGCCTGAATCTCATGACAACACTGTTAAATAAATGAAAATCATGTATGCCAGACTCCGTTCTGTGAAATGCATTTTTCTCCCAAATGTTCCACTGAAGATAGGTCAAAGGCTTTCATCTGCCTTATTAATTTTTAATTTTCTGAGTGTGGTGGTATTAGCATCTTTGCACCAAAGTAGTAGGATATGGTGAATATAGTAATAAATTGCACCTACATAAGCAAAAATTTGTTTTTCTTTGTAAAGAAATAACTGACCATTTTATTTCAGATTTAGTGATTTACCCCCTGAAACATACATCTTCAGACTCAAGTAGTAACTTTTGCTGTTGGCAGAGGTAGAAAAGGGGGATTCCTGGAATCCTGTCTATTTTGGATTGAACTTGTAGTTATCTGTAGGTTCTGGTGCCACAAATTGCTTCGTAAGATATGTATGGTTTCGTCTTCATCTCATGCCAGTTGTTTCTAATGCCTTTTTTTTATCAGAGACTTCCCCCTTCTTGCAGGCCAATTTCATTTGTACTGACATTGTTGGTGGTTGGTTATTGAACAGCTGCTAAATTCCCAGTGTTCCTGTTGTCGTGCTGAGGTGGGTATAAGGAATGCTTTTATCCTGTCTCACAGCAAAGTAGAAGCTAAAGTAGAATCATTTTAATTTTTGCAGGCAGGAATGTGCCATCCTTGACAGTCGTGGCAAGAACTTGAGTACTGTACCTACCAGCCGGTCTCTGGGGGCCAGGGAAGGGAAGTGAGAAGGAGGGTATTTGTCTCCGCCACCTTGCGAGAATAGCACAGAACTTTGGTCTTTGCCCTCCGCCACATTTCAAAGGATCACAGGTTTCCAACTTCCCCAAAACTGCTTTTGTTTTGAGCTTCAGGTGGGCTACAGCAACGTGTCTGCACATTTGGATAGCAGACCTGTGCAGTACAGACCTTTATCCAGACAGCCTCTCATTTTGGTGGTTACAGGTACTTCAGGCAGTGTGAAATTAGCCAAGAAATAATTGGGATTTTTTTTCAGAGTTGGAGGTCTTAGAATGCAAACCTTTTTTTGGAGGTAAATATACTGTAGGTATTTTACTCAGCTGGTTTTCTAGTGATAGGGAATATAAATAAGAGCAGCTTGGAAGTTTAAGCACCAGAACTTGAGTTGCATGATCATAGGTCTGGTGAATTTAGAAGTGACCCGTCCCACAGCAGCATGTTATGCAGAGCCTGGGAGAAAGCGTAATATTTCAGTGCATAGTCAGTTCAAAAATACTGGGTAGTTTGTGTTAAGAAACAATAATTCTTTTAATTTTTTCCAGTATGACCACTTTATGAAAATAATGTTTAAAGTGGAACAAGTTGCTCTGCACAAACATAAAGTTTTCAAGCCATTTCCTTAAAAATATTCTGGGATGACTCCAGCACATTCACTAGTGTCTCTCAAGACTAGCTTTCCCTGTTACGAGGTTACCGCAAATCAGCCGATTCCCCATCTGGTACCAAAGAATCCTTCCGGAGTTCAGAGCTGCTGCTTGTATTGCTCCATCCATTGTGATTTGTCTGCCCGCTCAAGAGAAGTAGAGAGGCTTAGGAACAGAGCCAGCTCACTGAAGTGAATACTGAACAGCAGCAGAAAGCTTCAAGGCCACCATTCTTTGTTTCCGTAAAGTAGAATAGGAAGTGCCACTACTGTTTTCATGCAATCTTCAGTTTCTTTCCTTCCATTTCCAGGGAGGAAGTGGCAGCCTACATGTAATTGTTAACTGGCCAGTGCTGTTAATTTGTGCAAAGGAGTATTTGTTTTCAGATAATGCTGGAATCAGCCAAATCGAACTGATTATTAATTAAAAGATGAATTACAGTGCTGATCAAATTTACCTGAAGCAGGAGGAAACTGTTCAAACTTCTCTCTACAATTTCAGAAACATCATTCTTTTAGATGGTTTTCCTATTCTCTCTGCCACCTTGATTCCTGGGCTTTAGCTTAGTATAGCCATGTTATTACAGTGATTTATTTCTAGAAGGGAAGCCAGGGAATTTCTGCCCATGTTGGCTGATTCCCCTGTGGCTGCTCAGCAGCAGATGCCAGGAAGACTAAGAATGGGTAATACAGCCCAGAGATCTGTTACGATAGCTTCTTCCCAGCTTTTCCAGGCAGAAATCCCTAGGCTCTGCTGGTGACGGTGCTGCCAGAAAGCACAGACTCCTGTGCTACAGTCTTCTACCCGCCATGCTTCATCCCTGTGCTGGCACAGCAAGCTGGGCGGCAGTGGGGAGGAGAGGTCAGTGTCAATGCCTGCAGTGTCCCTTACTCCTTGTTAAGGAAGGATACGTCCCTTTTCCAAGGAGATTTACTACTCATGGCACTCACGTGGTCCTGGCTTCTAGGACTGGCCTCTGTTTCAGCTTGATCTTAGCGTGGGGGGATCTCCACTCAGGGGCATCTGGCTGTGCCTTTTATTGTTGGGAAACGGAGCTGAGGTTGCTCACAGGGTGAGGCTAGAGGAAGAGCCCCGCTGCTTGTCAGGTGTCCTCTGCGGGTGGTGGCTTGTCTCTCCCTTTTTGAGGTTTGCCAAGGACCCAGCTTGTGAAGTGGTGAATGACAAGCTGCAATATGTGGGAGGCAAAGGTGTGCCCATGACTCTGTGTAAATGTTTATATTCTGATATTTACACACCGTTCTGGAATATAAATACACCTTGTGTGTTTGGTGTAACACTTTCAGGCACTTCTACTGCCGGTGTCTCCAGGACCTTGAGATGGTCCTGGTCAGATGCCAGTTTCTGAGGAACAATGCAGAGCTGTGGGAAATTTCTTCTCTTGATTAGAACTTCAATACGGTTGTTTCAGATGGTTTTACCACAGTAAATCGGGCTTTTTTTGAGAACAATGATAAGGTAATTGTGGTTTTGGGGCAGGCTAGAATTCACATTGTGGATTTTGGCCCTTTTGACTTGGCATAAAAGAAACCCATTTTCTTTCTCGGGAAAATGACTTTTAACTGTTCTTTGCTGTTGTTTTCATTGAACAACAACAACAACAACAAAAATCAGAATGAGATAATAAGTAATTGAATGCAGATTAAGGTTTTGTCTCAGAAGATTATGGGTGAGCTGGCACTGCAATGTTCAGCTGAAGACATTGCTTCATTTCCTCTTACAGTTATGCAAAATACAGCATTGATTCCTGTGGTCTAGAGAAGACCTGTCTAGGTGGTGATGGCAAAGATGAGAGAGTGTCTGAGAAAACTCTCCGCTGATCCCTAGTCCTCATGACCAGCGATGGTACTGATGTTATCAGGGAAAACCTCTGCCCTCCTAGGCAGGCTTGGGTCAGGGTCCTGGCTGCAGATCACAGCGGAAATACTTTGTCCTGGAGAGGGTACCAAGGCAGACCTCAGTGACCACTTGCCTCCTAAGGTGTCTTTTCTCAATATGAATGTTGCTTAGTGTTTGCTGCCCAGGTTTGACTATGGATTCTCAGCTGTGCAGTGTCAATATTTGGCACAGTAGGTAGCAGGTAGGATGGCAGATCAATAACCCTCAGGGCCTAAGGCTAACTACGAGGGAGATCTAAGGAATTAAGGAACTAACAACAGTAAGTGAAAGTCAATATGAGCCATGTTCGTAGTGGGCACTGTAGAGAAGATGGAGACAGACTGTTCAAAGCACTAGAGGCAACCCTACAATGGACACAAGCTGCAAGAAAAGCAACTGATTAAGTATCAGGAAAAATCTTTTTACAGTGTCAGTAGTCAAACACTGAAACAATGCCCCACTTCGAGGCCGTGGGATCTCCATTGCTGGAAACATTCGTAACATGACTGCTGAAGGCTGCAGTCTGTGCTGGCCCTGCTTTGAGTAGGGATTGGACTGGAGGCTTCTGGGACCCCTTCCCAGCTTAATCACTGTGTAGTCCTGTGCCTCTGCATGCTGTAGTGCTAGTGAAAATTTTGTGCTGTTTAACTAATGACAGATGAATGGAGCCATGAGCTCCTGTGTAGAGTCTGAAGAGGCAGCTGTGCTAATGCAGTCCTCAGATACACCGTGATGCAAAAGGGCAGAATTACTTTTGGCCCAGTGCAAGCCAGTGCTGATGAAACATCTGCTGGAGTGCTTTGCAAAGGTCACCTTTTGGTGGACAGGTCTGCTTTTCCAAGGGAGAGTTGTGTGGAATCATTTTGAAACTGGCTGATTGGGATTGAACCCCATAAACTTCATCTGCTTATATTCTTTGTTTTAAGTGCTCTGCACATAGCTTGTCTCACAGCCAGTGCCTTCTTTGTATCTGCTCCTCCCCTTGGCTGCTATCTGAATGCTGCAGACTTGATTAATTTAGTTCTTTCTATTTGTGACACTAAAAATGCAGCCACACACATTCTTACAGAGGATTTTGGAAATGTCATATGGCTTGCTGATACCTGCCCAGAACGGAGAGTGAGGATGTCCAGAGACCCAGGTTCAGGTTTTTTTGCTTCCAGAGATTTTTGTGTGTAACAGGATGTCTGGATGCCGAAACTGGATACAGTTTCTATGTATAAAGTGATGTTAACAAGGATTGACTGTGTCACAAGGATGCTCTTAGAGTAAACAAGTTAAAATATTTAAAAACTCTGAGAAATCAGAGTAATGTAAATGTTACACACAGAAAAGACAGACAGCTGTACTTCACATAATTCTTCCTAATATGGGATCTCCATCTTCTTGCTGTGATCAGAAATGCCATCAGTTGTACTTTTTCGTGGGAAGCAGCAGAAGGCAGACTTCAGGCAGCCCCAGGCTGTGGGCACAACTGTGCTTCCTGCACCTCTTCTGTGCACCCGAGCTGATGCTCCTCTTCTCTGTCTATGTGGTATTGCAGCTGAAATGAAAACTGTCTGTGGCAACTTTCACACAACTCCGGTATTTGCTGAAAGTGTGAAAAAAATAGAGTTTTCCCATTTGTTGCCCCTGAATGAGTGAGTGAATAAGAGGCAGGAAGGCTGTTGAGATGCAGCTTCTGCCAGCAGCAATGTGGGACTGCATGGAGGCACTCAGGCCAGACCCTGTTGGAGAAGAGGGGTGAGCAGTTTTGGCCCCAGTTTTGGGGCCAGTCTTTTTAACATCTTTATCAATG
>VZTL01079456.1:0-10985 GCA_013400535.1 Scopus umbretta
AGACGGAGGGAGACGGAGGGAGAGAAAGAGAAGCTTATTTGTTTTAGCGCAAACCTTTATACTGGCTCATTATTTGAATGTATATCCGCCCAAAATAGTATCATCCAACTGCTTTTATTTGAAAATTAGTGAAAAGGATGGTATTTTTCATAAATGGCCAAACAAAATTTTCTAATGGATCGCATCAGTGACCCATCTGTTTGAGAACAGAACAAGACATCTACTATAAAATACTGGCTCTAAAACTTCTCAAAAAATTAAGCTGAAATAAAGGTATTATTCCATGTTAGATACTAACATATGTATAAATATATTTAAAGACATGAGAATCTTTCACAAGTTTGTGAGGAATTTTTAAAAGGCTTTTTTTTTTTTTTCTTGAGCTTCATTTCCTATTACTAAAGGGATGCCATTTACCACTGCTATAGTTCTAATATAACTATATATATATCTATAGTGACCCCAGCCTTTCTAGCAACAGGAACTGCAGTACAGATTTATTCTAAACACATAAACATGTCAGTGCTAACCTCGCTAAGATAATCAAAACACCCGGAGACAGGATATGCTTTAGTGACAAATTTGGCCACACTTTGCATGTTAATAAATCCTTTCCAAATGGTGTTGAGACGAGAAAGAAAGAGGGAAGTATCGCTGTCTTGAGGTGAGCGTGGCTCTGCAACACTGCAAAACAAATCCAAAAGAGAAAGGTTACAGAACACAAAAGAGAATGGTCCCCCCTTTTTTTTCTTTTCTTCCCTCCTCCTATGGATCAAATACTTTCTTTTAAGCTAATAACAGACTTTTTACTGAATGTTCTGCTACTGTTTTCCATTAACTTGGTATTACTGAAAAAAGAAAGGAGTAACAGAAAATAAACTTGTAGCTGCAGACAGGCAAAAAGATGCTGAAAGGTATGACTTCTATACAATTAGGTTAGCACTATAACTGTTACAATCCTGTCTCTATAACAAGCTAATCTGAATTACATCTTTCCCACTAACTGAGTCAACAATATGCACCTGAAAGAGATTCTCAAGTAAAAGGATTTGTTATGAACAAAAATCTTTTAACTGCAGTTTCATAAGGATATACTTTGCAATATTTACTTTCACTATCGTATATACCCAGAATATGAAAGGAATCCACCTCCTTTCAAGCTGATCAATTGGTTAATTTTAATTCATATTCATAAATTTAGATGCAACAGTATTTTAATATAGGATGAAAATCTGGAAATGCCTTTAACCCATCTCTCCCATATACTCACTTTCTATACATTAATGTACATGCAGACTTCTAAGTCTCCACAATACCTTCAAGTTTTATCTATCTGCTGAAACACATTGTAGGATCTTTGCTGTCAGCATACACTGATGCTCAGAAAATTTTACCAACTGGAGAAGGTAAATGAGGAGATGGTAAATTAAAAATCTGAACCAGGCTACCTGAACTTTAAACATGCCTTTGAACACGCCTTTTGACTCGGGGGGAGCGGAACGGGACATGGGACACATGGGACCTTGAAGATAACCACATTAAAGATGCGGTAGCTCGGCTTACTATTAAGTATACGCACTTGATATTGGGTGAATGATGAACTGCTAAGTATCTTGGATCTGGTGAGGATGACGGTTTTGTTAATATTGATTTGGGGACAGTCATAACTGGTTTTGAAGTTTCCTGTTTTGTTTCCCCTGTTGAAACTTTGTCAGATGCAGGACCAGAACGCAGGGCTGGTGTCACAATACCAGAGGAGCTGCTCATTGCTGTCCTAGGGTCTCTGCCAGAAACTGTTACGGTTGTGACAACTCCGCCAGCACAAGAGGCAGGAAAAGCAGAAGTCTCTTCAGGTACAGAAGAATCTGTATTGTTATGGCCCTGGGTTGTAGGAATGCAAGTTCTTTCTACGCTTGACTGAGAAACTGTGTCTGCTACCGGTCCAACTTCTGTTTCCATTGCATTTTCAGAGACTGCCTCTTTGGCAGCCTCTGCTGTTGGGGTTGCTGCAGAACTTTCATACTTTGGCTGAACTTCTGGTTTTGATTTCGACTCCACCTTTTTAACAGGAGCCACTGACTTTATCTTCTTAGGTGGCACTTCATCTTCAGATGCTGAAATCTGACCTATAAATTTATTTTAAAAGGTTTTGATTACTATTTAACAATGAAATAGTTTGGATAAAAAACAAAAAAACCAAGCATCACTCTTAACATAATAATTCCTTTACTTTACACAAAGTCGGCATGTTAAGATACCTGTACAGATTTTGCAGTTCAGGTCAAAAAGATGGGCTCGATGTTGACTTGTTGTATCCTTCAACATACTGCTAAAAACATCTAGAGAAGGAGCACTGTTTAAATTTGGTGCAGATCGGGCTGACTCTTGCTGCTCCTAAAAGTGAATAAACACAAAAAATATTCCAGTTGATGATTAATTTCAACCATAAAAAGTATTTTGGGAACCATTAATAACTTCAGTTCTTAAAAAAAAATAATATTAAAGGCCTTGGTTAAAGCATATCATGTCAGATAGAGTTCTCAAATAATATTTGTCCTCATTTCATTCCATGATGTTCTCAACTAGACAGCTAATGTTCAGAAATAAAAGATTTCTCTGTAAATTGACAGCAAGACCTGAAAAATACACAGCATTTTACGAGTGCAAAATATGCCTATCATGTGATCGCTGCACTCCTTCAAACTAAAAGGAAAAACGCTCACAGCACACCAACTAGGTAATAATATCTTTACAGTTCATTGAAACAATCTGCACTTCTGATGAAAAATTTGAGGCCCTAGTTACCATTTATCTCCCTCGATGTCTTCATGCTGAAGACACAGCCAATACTTACATCAGAATCCGACACCGGCGGAGAATCTTCCATGTTTACAACTTGCATATGTTCCCGTTTTACAGCTGTTTTCTTGATTTCATGAGATTTGCTTTTTGACTCTATCATCTGAAAGAAACGTAACCATTTTGGTAAAAAGTCCACATACTTATTTTACAATTTTTTTCCGTAATTTGTTATCATTTGGCTGGTGGTAGAGAAAAAAGTATATTGAAACTAAATGTTATTAGTATTTCATTAGGAAGAAAATGGTCCATTAACATAACACAGGTGGTAAGGGCTGGCGAACTCGCTCTTAATTCATATCTAAGGACACAGGGGAAAATTACGGTACTTACTCCTTTAGCTGGTTTCTCTTTCCATACAGACAGTTCTTTAGATAAAAGTTCTTCTGGTTTCATTCTCACTAGTTTTGACAGTGAGATTTCCTCACGAAGGACACGATGAAAAAGTCCCTGAAAACAAAACAGACTTTGTTGCCATGCTGACGAGAATCCGCTTGGGTAACTAACAAGATTTGCAGTGCTGAACAGGCAAAACCTGTTCCAGTTTCTTAATTCTCTATTAAAAATACCAGCTACTTATAAGCAAATTTGGAAGGGTGCAGCAACCAGAAAATAAGGATGAAACAAACACAAAGCACAAAATTTTCCTCATTATCATCAACATCTATAAATATAACTGAATAGGAATGTCAGAAGTTGAGCAGCCACTCTCCTATTTCATATCTACAGTAGAAATTAAAACAAACAAACAAATCAACCAAAAAAGAAGTTTCAAGTGTTCTTTAGTGGATATTTTCACCTGCACCAGCATCCATTTTTTCTCTTTTAAAGCATAAATATGATCGTGTACATGGGCAGTACCCAACACATAGTACAGAAAATCACAAGAGGAGAAATTAATAAAGTGCATATTTATTTCAAGAAAGCCATTCTGTAAATAAGTATTTCACACCAAATGCCCAATAAATACACATGACCAACTAATGTAGACTTTGAATTCCCAGTGGATAATTTTTTTTTAAAGATTTGAATGGCTTTATAATAATCTTTTACAATATAATTCATAAGTCTCTATCTTGAAACTCTTAAATGTTGAGGGTAGAGCCTGACATATCATTAAAAACCAAAAGTATATTTCAGTATACGTTTAAGGAAATTCCAAACCTGGTTTTTGGGGTCCTTGAGATTGAACATGATGCTACGGTATTTACTCTTGTATCTGTTGTCCGTAACTTGAAACAAATTAAACATCTCCTTTTCAATATTGAGCGCTACTTTCCCTACTTCACTCTCTGTCATGACCAGATCATCGCTATCATTGACTCTGTTAAAAACAAAAAAAGGGTATGTGCATTTAAGTTAGGCATGAATCTTCAGGTAGCATTCATAAAAACTAACTTTTCAGAGGAAGGAGCTAACCTAAGCTGCTCCTCACTCAGCAAGGGCTCAAGACTCCTTTAAAAGACATCTCAAAGCCAAAGTCTATCCGAGGACCTTCAACTGTGAACTATGGCCACCTTTCATTACCATCCACAGGCGGCCACAGAAGACAGCCTTTGTGAACTGACGTCAGCCTTTACAAATACTGCTCGTGGCACTGGTTAGGAGTTTCTCTGCCATGAACAACACAGGCAGCACAAGCATTTGAGTTTTAGTCCTAGATTTTCCACTGTGAACAGCATTTCCGTTTCAGAGACAATACCAGAGTGGTCTACAGTAAGTACTGACAGCTGGCATTAGCTTTACTAATCTTTGTGGGACAATTTGCTTTTGTCTGGGTTTGTGTTTTGTTTTGTTTTGTTTTGTTTTTTTTTCCTAAGCACTTTTTTTGTCCACTGACCAGGGTCTGTTGTTGTTTTTATGTTGGGATGGGAGAGAATACTTCAATAAGCCTTTAACCTTTCACTATATTTCCTATACTATGTTCCCTGCAACCTCTACGTTTCCAAACACTGCCATCACCAGATTTTAAAACTTCAGAGCACCTGCATTACAAAAGCTTCTATGCTGTAATTTAATTCTTCAACTGTAATTGCCTCAACATAAATGGAATAGTGAGGTTGCTTCTTTTTTTTTTTTTTTTTCAAAAAGGCTTTTTCACGTGCACATTTATATCAGGTTTTTCAAATTATTTTTCTAATATAAATCTGAAATGCCAATTACACTTGTAGCAAGTCGTAGTATGAATTCAATCCCTCAATATCCCTTATCAAGGAGTAAACAAAACTCTGCAAGCTAAACATAAATGTCTCGTTGTAGCTTCCTACATAAAATAAGTGCTTTGAATTCCCACCTCTTCCATAAAATTTCTTTTAGGGACCGTCGAATATTTTGTCGAATCTGAGAGTTGGGTTGTGACTGCATAGGATTAGCTGATGCTTTTGCTTGACTACTTCCAGATGCAGTAGAAATGGAAGACAGTGAAGGCTTTTTAAGTCCTCCACCCAAACTGGAAGATGTAGCTGTTTTTTTGGAAACTGATGAACCATGAGAGGCAGATGAATGTTTGGAAGGAACACTGCCTGATGAAGGCAAAGGTTTCTTGGGAATTACACCTTTGAAACTTCCAGCAGAAGGTTTAAGTGGTTGTTTAGTTAGTGACGTGTTAGAGAAGGATGGGGACTTCTTTGAAGGAAGATTTTTAGTGAGAGGAGATGTCTGTTTCTCCATTATAGATGCAACAGCTTTCTTCGATGCTGATGTAGGCTCTGCTCTGTCTTCATGCTTTTTCTCTTCCCTTTGAGCTGTTAGAACAAAGAAGAAAATACAATATTAAAGGCTTAACTTTATAACTTCCTATTCACGAAGATCAGTTACCAATCCATAGAGAAAAGTCTGTGAAATGACATCTCCAGAGAATAACCATCAAGCAGGCAATTTAAGCATTTACTTCCACTAGCCTTTTTAAAAGTAATTTCAAAACCAGGCAGAGGTTGACATAATTTTTTGGAAGAAATTTGTCTTTGATCCTTCAGAGAGTAGTTCATCTCAGAGGCCGACTAAAGAGTTTAAGAGAGTTCCATTTTGGCTCTAAACTTTGAAAAATTTATTTACAATTTATGGAAGAAAACAGGAGAGAAGAAAAAAAAAAAAGGCACCACCTTCAAAGATTCTTGAGTGGGATAAGCTTCAAAAACAACCCAAACTTTCACACATTAAAAAACAAAACAAACAAAAAAAAGGCAATACAACAATCTACATCTTACATTTAAAGAGAAAAATTTTCATAGCACCTTACAGAACCTGTTTAATGCAGAAGCTGACCTGACGATAGAGTCCATGAATTTGAAACTGCATTATTACCTTAATTTTGGTATTATTGAAGTGGAATAAACCCTCTCCCCCAGACTTTTTATTTTAAAGAACAAGCAGACAGACAAGTTACACACCACAGAAGTTAGTTAAAAATTTAAACACATACTCAATCTCCTGGGTTGCTACCATTAATGTACTGATGACTGCCATAAACTATTATTAGATCTTCCTATTCAGTTCCTAGCTAAATTCTAGATTTATAGAATAATTAAATAATAATATTGCTGCTCAGGCTGTGGCCATCTAATTCCCACCATTCACTATTCCATTCACACTATTTAAATTTTCCATTTAAACATTTTCCTTCTCATGTTAATAGAATAATTAATACATGTCATATACAAGAAAATTTACAAAGTATAAGTAAAGACTCCAGTTTTCACCCATGTTGAAGTTATACTTGCACAGGACTTTAAAAGCAAGCATTTCTTTAAATGGCATGTCATCTGTCCACTTTCTGGCACTGACTGGAACAATTCAACCCAGCAAAAAAAAAAAAAAAAGCCAAAACCAACCCCCCGCCCCCAGCAAAACCCACAACATTTACAGACATTAAAGTTACAGCGGGCTAACGCTAGCACGTTTATCTTGAGCGCTCAAACAAAGAAGGGTTCTGATGGAAACTACTGAAAAACAACTCCTGAAATACAATTGTTGCAATCAGAAAAGCCAAGTTTTCTCCCCCCCAAAAAGCCTTTTTCCTCACAAACCTGTAGATAACCACTAACTAGTTAACAAGTTAATTTTTAATCTGATGTTTTTAGCTAGTGAAGGTTTTTAGATGAATTAGCCCAGAAGCCCCAGCTGCAAAATAAAGGACACTTCCTGGAAAAGATCCAGGAACTTAACTTTTGATAACTTAACCAAGGACCAAATGGTCCCTCTTCGCCTTCCAGATCTGCTGTAACAAGAACAGAAATTACCAGGAGGGTCGAAATTGTCCAGTCTATCTGTTCTGCAAGGGACCTGAAGGGGACAAGGCACCCCCATGAAGCCCGGATCAAGAAACCCCACAGATCAGCCCAAGCTTCCAACGGAAACGCCACTCAAATCGGGGAAGGTGTGGAATGCTTAAGAGACATCACACGATGCTCCCTCATTTTGGGAGGAAACAGCCTTGCAACCTTTCTCCATACTTAAAAGTTCAGGTACGCCCTGAACCTTGGCATACGCTTCCAGCACAAAGACGCTTCTAACCCCGGGCTCTTTAAGTGGGCTCTTACTGTTGGCAGTTTCCCCACAAATACAGAAACCGGTGGCTAAGATAACTAAGAAACAAAGCTGTACTTGAGCTTTTGTAAGGCTAAGCGTTAAGGGTGCGTGGTGAACTTCTGCTGGAACACAAGAAGCCAGAAGAATCCAGGAACACTATATATTTACCCTTTTTTGTTTTTCCTAGAAGGATTTTACAAGTACACACCTTGAGGAATTTTTCCGAATGAGATTTAACTATTTGAAGTGTAAAACGAAACAGCTGCCACAATACCTTAAGTTAATTCCAAAGAATGTGAAGATTTTGCTGTCACGTAGATTAAAATTAGTAGACTCGTGCTATTCCCATAATTTTCCCTAGAGACTGGTCTTGGTCACTGCCAGCGACTGAGGTGGGGAGCCCTTCCGTGTGACCCACACGGCCTTCTCTTCTCTCCCCACCGTCCCCCAGAGCCTACCCACTAACACCGTATGAGTTGTCAGGAGGGCTTTAGCAATCCCGGGAGGGAAGAGGGGGATCGGGAACTATTGCTGATGGGTTGGGTTTGGTTTGGTCAAATTAGGCACCCAGAACTTAACGGAGGTAAAAAGCCTAACTATTTTGAGGCAATAGTCTTGAATAGAGAGGTGGTGAATAGCCAGAATGTGCGCACTGATAAAGCTGCAGGAATTACTCTACTTCCATTCTCTTTTTCCTGGTTTATTGTATCTTCTGCACAGATTTGTACCTTTTCAGGTGGGTAGGACAGAAGCACATTTCTGTGACTCGTCACGAAAAGGCAGGACAGCACAGCTCAGGTTTCAAAATGATCACAGTAAAATTCAGTCCTCCGTGCTAAGACATTTCGTTCCTTTGATTTACAGCAGAAGTACAAAATGTGAAATTCTAAATTTGTACCTAATGCTCTCTATACACTATCTTTTTAATTATTAGTTCAAACTAGTTAACAAGAACTACATTGATAAAACTAAAAATAGAACCAAGATGTTTTGTGTCAATCAGTAGTTGTATATAAGAGAACTATACCCACACCGCAAACCTTTCTATGCTACTAACAGCTGCATCATAGTAAGAATAGGTACTTGTAAAATAAAGTTACTAGTACAAAGGTAGATCGATGTTCCCAGGACTGAAGGGCAGCAGAATCAATGCATCCAAGAAGAAAGATGCAGAAGCATCCTTTATTCTGCAAGTTGACATCATGACTATTTAGAAGTGTTTCCAAAGGCATGTAATTCTGTGCTTCTTTAGCCAATAGAAAACGGGCAAGTATTTCATAAGCTTCATGAAATTTTAACAGATTCAAAGTACAATATTACTTTACACCCATTAAAACTGCCTACCTAGCAGTACTTGATTAGAGAAATTGATGGTACAGGATTTATATGTACTATTTCAGCCACGTGTAGGTCATTCAGTGCTTCAGAACATTTACCCGCTACTTTCTCAAATTTACAGGACACTTCACTGTATTTTTGAAGGACACAAATTGTGTGCACATTTTGAGAGAGTCAAGACTACTTAAATCCTACATATGCAAGTGACCTGTGATGGCTGCAGATGCAACCTGATCTAAAAAACCCTCTTACCCTATTTTGACTATGAGAAACTAGAATTTTTGTCCTATCAAGTTTTGGGTTTTAGTGACAAGATTTATGTGCTGCCACATACTCCAGCTGAACCAACTCACTGTGTCGTTACACGGGGGTTGGATCCAACGCACAGGAGCACCCAGCTGAGAGGGAGGAAGGAGCAGGACTGCCTCTTCTGGTGGCAGCTCGCTCTTCCATGGACTTAGCCGCAACGTGAGCACGCTCCAAAGCTTACCCTATCTTCTGATAGGTATGACACTACGGCAAGTGTATGTTTGGAAGTTAACAGAAATATGTACTCTTTTCAGAGAGCAGTATGCCAGCATATGTGGAATTTAACTTCTGAACAGATGCCTCAGTCGCTCAGCAAATTGACAGGACATGTAATGGAACAGGTATTCTCTCAGACCATAAGTTTCAAATCACTTGGGCTTGCAGTCCATGAACAACTTGAAGAGAAGACGCAGTCAATGCCTACTATACATACTGGCCAGGGTACTTTATACTGTGATGTCTCCGGTCCTTTTCATCAGTAGCTCCAGCGTACCTACAATAAATGCTCTTAAATAAATTTAAGATGAAAGGATAGAGACGACTACCGAACATTAGCCTGTCCAGCCCAAGGGAATAATAGGGAGTTTCACCAGACAGAAGATTAGTGCCAGAATAAGGCATTTAGTGGCTCTTCTCTTTGGCACTTTTCAACACACAGGCATACCTTCCTTGATGTTAGAAACGGTATTTAAAACAAAACATTCATTCCCGTTTTCCCCGTTTTATCCTGTGAGCCACTTATTTGGACAGCAACAGGATTCTTATTGACTGAAGAGGCATGGGCTAGAAAGACCAAGAGGTTCAGATGGAGCTAGCAAGTCAGCTCATTTCCAGAGCGAAACCAAATGAATCCTCTGGCAGGAAAAAAGCGCAATCCTTGCAAGGCTTAAGAAATAGCATTACTATACTATGTTCACTACAGACTATGATCCGTAACTATAGATAACTATCATCTCTCCCACTAGATGTCAACAGATACAGAACCCCTCCCCTAAGGAAATTCCCCATGAAACTAAGCCAGATATTACAACATGCAGCTAAGAACAAAACTTCTGTAAGCAGTGGAGGACGCAACTGCCACAGCATCTACTGTGTTACAGGCGAGCCCGCTGAAAGCCCGATGGTTCCGTATCCTTCACTTCGTACGTCTCAACACCGATGTTTCAGCATTGTAATGTGGTTGTTCAGGCCCAATTTAAGAAGATTTCCACAGTGTGGTGCTGCTTCATTTTGTGTGAAGGATCCGCAGGATGCACTCGCGTCATAACCCCTCACCTACACCGGGAGGCTGTGTTACACCACCAGTATGGAGATCATCCAAAGGAAACGTTGCTCCTCCTCTGAGCTCTTCAAAATATTTCTGTAGAGCATTCAAGCCTATGCTGGTTCTTCCCCCTTTCCCTTGGCACCCCAGTCTTTCTTTGGAACAGTAGCTTTGGGAAGCCACTTCAAAAATACACCACCACCCCCCTTAGTTTCCATTTAAATTCTCTCATTTGTGACTGGTTATTTTGCTGGAGACATTACCTAGTTTTCCCAACTTTTAAATACCTGAAGTGTGCTGTTACTGTTTTTAATTATTCAAATCACACTTTAAGAGATCTTCCAATTTCTTGCTCTAGTTGATGCTAAGTTTTAAACGATGCTGTGGATAAACCATAGGCGGTTACACTTGCAGAGCCCGTTTTGTAATCAATCTGTAAGGCTCAGATTTTTAAAATCTCTTAAAAAAAAAAAAAGCATCACAGCTACTACTACAGAACACTAAAAAGACTTTTGTGAAAATGTCTTGCTGCCATGCAAGCTGATTGTTACGTAGCACGAATCATGAGAAGTTTCCCTACAGAATTAAGCATTTGGCATTGAGCTGTTCATACACCAGAACTATTGTCTCCAGTGTCTAATATTGTCTTAATGTTTCCTTGTGCTCTCCTCCATCTACTCTAATCCCC
>VZTL01079478.1:0-14510 GCA_013400535.1 Scopus umbretta
CCAGGTCCCATCCTAAACTGACAGTGGTATGTCTAGCTAAAACAGATCTTCCGCAGTGCTGTAAAAAGAGCAGGGAATGAAAAGCTGGAAGGTGCTGGAAGCCAAGGCAAGTTAGAAAAGACTGCTTGATTCTGCATACAACGTACCAGAAGGAACTACCAGGTTCCTCAAAGGGGAGGACAGAATAATGCAAGAATTTATTGGAAATTGCTTGATCTACAGGAAACAGTCAATGAAATTCACAGAAAGGAATAATCCTGTAAAAAAATAACAGTACTAGAAAACTCTAAGGAACAGATTTGAAATGTAGGGCTTAATGAGACCGTTTTATGAATAGTTAATAAGATTTTCAAGATTCCCCAAGCAGAATCCTGGGACAGTGAAAATTATTTCCAGTATCCTGGGCCACAACCAAGTAAGGAGAAAAAAATCAGGAGAAACATAGGACAGTGGTACCTTCAAAGACAACAGCACTTTTACTCCATAAAAAACCATGTGCACTCAGGCTGTGTACGCAGTACCGTCTGGGAGATGCAGTTATATGCCTGCCGCCGTTCTGTCTGAAAAGCATCCTGTCCCTGTGTAGCTTTTTACAGTAAGCTGCAGTAAAAGAAACACAAAAATGTTGCTCTTCAAAGCACTCACCAACTCAGTCTGGAAAGGAAGCGCAAGGGGCAATGCAATTAGGGTAGCTTGAGCATCTGTGCCACCGAAAGCTGTTGCAGAAATGTTTTCGTCACAAAATATTTCTTCTCCTTCAAAACAGTTCAATTCTTTTTCTTCCACGCTGAAGCACACACATCCATGTCAAGTACTCAGAGTGACGCATGGGATGTAGCGGTGCAAGGAATGGGAAACGAAAGGGAAAGAAAATCAAAAGATTTCTGAACCCCACCTCGCACGCTGAGGATTTCCTATTACCAGAATGGTACAGCAGAAATGGAAGGCTCAGGAGGAGGGAACAGGAACGCCACCCTGGCCTCATCATACATATGTGTATGTGTGGTAAAGGTAAAGGACCACCTCAAGAAAGGACCTCTTTCATTCAGGACAGTGAAAGGTCAGCAGCACACAGCCAAAACAGTCTTTATACCCAAATCACTGGTCCAGTGCTGAGGTACTGTGAATGCAAAAAAATCAGGGATACTAAGAAAAAGCCTCAGGTGGGAAGAGTTTTTTGCTGAAATACATTCTTCTCATCATCTTCAGGCTCTTTTTTTATATAAAGTACATTTTGTTTTTTTTTCCTGTGCATCTCAAAATATGAACTGCCTCCTGCCTTGTAGTCCTCTGACTTTCCCGAGATTCCCTTTATTGCTTGTACTGATGCACTTAAGTCCTCTCCCAATGATGCATCTCTTCCATGACTGATGAGCTCCTTTACAGTTCTGCTCACATCACTGCCAGGTGGGACATCCAATAGAACAGCACGGCATAAGTCAAGCACCAAAACCAAATACCAAAAAAGCCTGTTGAGGGAGAAGTTGCTTGTGGACAGTCAGCACAGCTTGCTTGCAGATCTTTGCCAAGTGCCCTCTGTTCCCACGGCAGGTGACAGAAACCAGCAGAGCTGCACTGGCTACCGCTCGGCCACGCTCCCCATCGACTGGCCCTCCAACTCCTGCCACTGGCGGGGGACCTGCCTGCCTCTCCCATGCTCTAAATTCATGAGGAGAGCTGGAGACACATGTACCAGGGTGTGTATGTGGCAATCACAACACAGAAAGAAGATGGGTAAGGAAAAGTTGAGGAGGTGTGATCTCCTCATTTTGTGATACAGATCAACACATACCCTTCCCCAGACAAAGTACTTCTTAATTTAAAGGAGCTCTTTGCTTTCAGGTCTGAGTGCTGGACCTCTTCAGGGTTATCTCTTGCACCTTTGTTGATGGAGTTTCCCCATCAACAAACACCAGTCAGCACTAGTTAGACAACAAATAAAGAGAAATCCCCCTTCTTCGGCTTTAACTGTTTGCAATCTGTATGTTAAATAGTTTACCTAAAGTCGGGAAAGTCTTTAACCATTCCCAGGCTTGTTCAAGGCAATGTTCACTCTTCTCTGCACTCAGTAAGATTTTAATAAAGTTTGTTTTCCAAAAATATGAAAAGAGAACAAAAGCTAGCAGCTTTTAAAAAATAAAAACATTTCTAAGAACGTTTCCAGAAATTATTAAAAATCTTGCATACCATGATTTGATAAATAAAGATGACTGATACTGCAGGACCTATTTTAATGCTCTTCCTTACATTTAGATACAAATACCAAATATAACTTAATATTATTTCTCAAAAGCAGAGATACATTCCAAATCTTAAGGAATCTTATCTATGTGAATCTTATTTTTCCCCCAGCTGCCTTCAGGTTTTTACAAGCTATGATATGGTTGAATGTCAAAACAGATTATGCTTCACAAATGTTATGAAATGCAGGAATTTTAACACTCCAGCCATTAACATCACCTCTGCTGCTGCCGAGATGCACAACAAGCTGCATGTTGGTTGTTACTGTTCCTGCTCCCTCTCACAGCAGGCAGCAGACATGTTTTGCAGCAAGACCTGCAAGCGCAAACCTCCAAGCAGTTTAAAATTTCGCGCCTCCCTTCTGTCTGAAGTGATGCTTAATGCACTTCATTACATAAGATGTACTTGGAAAACGGGCATAGGGTAAGAAGTAATTGGATTGATTAATTAATTTATTAATACCCTATGTATTCGGACTAGCAACTTGCTAAAGACACCAATCAAATGGCAAGACGGCACAAAGACAGGATGCTTGGCAACAATTCAGCACAACTGGGACCAGTAATCCCACTGTGCTTTGCATTATTATATGATGAGATGTTTCTCATGGGCAATTCTTAGAAACTGGGGTAAAGCATCGGGTATTAGGAGCAAGGCTAGAGAAGGCCCCACTAGCCACTGATGTCTAGAGGGAGTCAAGACCATAAGCCTACAGGTAGGTGGAAAGAATGAAAATGCTACAAACACCTTTAAGGTCTGGCCATCAAAAGTCATTTCAAACACTAGGATTCCAATGAGGACTATACCACATTTTAAACAAGGAAATGTTTACTTCAGTAAGATTTCAGTTTTGTGGGGTTTTTTCCCCTTCCTAAACATCTTCATACTGCATGTTTCTTTATAAAAATCTGGATTCTTTTTACTTCAGCAGTAATTTAATTCAGTTGTTGCTCTCTCTCTCTCTTCTGCCAAAGAACAGAAATCACTGTGAAATCAAGTTCAGGCAGTAATTGTTTCTGCTATACCATCTTGTACAAGGGCTCTGATGAGTGAATAAATAACTCCATAAGCAGCAGTTGAAGATCAGCTTAGCAGAAATACCTTGCAGATGATTATTCACAACCTAAGCAATCACTTGCCATAATACCTCTGAGCCCTGAATATTCTATTTTCCAAGACCAAACTGCCACTCAAATTGTTACTGCCTGTGAGTGAAGGACTTTGCTGTATTACCAGCAACGTGGGAAAACAAGAAACCACTTTCAGGTTTTGCAAACTTCACAGGTAACCAGATTAACAACTACCTGGCAAAATGTGGGTTTGCTCTACACAGAGTAAAGCCTTTACTCATCTTGCAGGAAGGATGGCAGCTGGGATGGGACAGTTTGGGAGAAAGAGAAGAGCTAACTCAGGCATGGCAATTCAAGGAAGCTAATAAGCGTTCAGGTAGACTAAATGCAACGTTACATCCTGCATTCAGTGAGCACCACTTTTTGGAAATAAAATGCTAATTATAAGCAACGGACGACTCATAAACAGTGTCATTTCTTCATGAAAGGACAGTTCTGAATGGCTAGCAAACCATGGTTTTAAGTATTAGGGCAATAGAGAACTCCCTGAAACTTTTCTACAGCTATTGCACACTGGCTCTCCAAAGAAAGTCTTCATGGTCAGAAGCTTGAAGTTGTTTGATTTACAAACCAGATTCCGATACAATGGTCAAAGCAAAACTTGACTGATTTGCATATCTTTGAGAGATCACAGTCTGAGGGAGGTTCCTGAAGTCTGGAGAAAGGCAGAAGCTGCAAGCATATTGCAAGAAAGATGCTTCAGGGAATTACAGGTCAGTCTGCCTCACTTCAATTTCTAGGAAAATCATGGATCAACTCCTATTGAAAGCCATTTCTGGGTACATGGAGATGATGATGATTTGCAATAGCTGCAACAGATTTAACAAAGGCAAATCATGCTTGATCAACCTAACTTGCCTTCTAGGATGAAATGGCAAGATCTGTGAGTAAGAACAAAGCAACAGATACAGTCTACCTTAATTTTAGCAAGGAATTCAACACCATCTCCCTCTCGCAACTTCTTTGTATCCAAGTTGGGATGTTATGATTTGGGTGTATGGACTACTAATTGGCTTAAAAACTTGTGCTCTTGAGCTCAATGGGTAGTGGCTCATGGTTGTACTCCACCTGGAAGGAAGTAACAAGTAGAATACCTCAGGGCTTCATTTTGGCACTTGTTTTGTTTAATGTATCTACCAATGATACAGAGGACAACACAGAACATACCATCAAAGAGTCTGCAGATGACCCCAAATGGGGCAGGGGACAGGCAGTTGATGCACTTGCAGGCAGAGCTGCCATTCAGAGGGACCTAGACAGGCCAGAGGAGTGAGATGACAGGAACCTCATAAAATGAGGGACAAATGCCAAGTCCTAACCCTGGGAAGGAATAAGCCCTGGGAATGGGGAATACAAGCTGGGGACAGGCAAACTGGGGAGCAGCTCCACAAAAAAGGCTCAGCTGGGGCCAACAGCAAGCTGAGCATAAGCCAGCAGTGTGTCCTGACAGCAAAGATGGCCAATGGTGTCCTGAGCTATACAGACAGAAGCACATACAGTAGGTTGAGGGAAGCGATTAACCCCTTTTTTGGCACTCATTACATTGCATCTAGAATCCTGTGTCCAGTTTGGGGCACCCCAGTACAAGAAAGATATTGATGAACTGAAATGAGTTCAACAGAGGATGGTCAAGGGGGCTGGAGAACTTGGCTTACCAGGAGAGACTGAGGGAGTAGGGGTTGTTCAGCCTGAAGAAGAAATGGCTTCAAGGGAGCTAATACCTGGCTGCTCATACCTACAGAGACATTATCAAGACGATAGAGTGAGCTGCTTCACAGCACTGCAAGAAGGGAGGGTGGCCACAGTTTGAAACAGGAGAGGTTCCTACCAGATATAAGGGTGGGGAGAGGGGGGAATCAATAGGATAATTAAGCACAGGGAAAAAGCTGCCAAGAGAGGTTGTAGAATCTCTTGTCCTTGTAGGTTTTCAAGACAACACCAGAAAAAGCCCTGAATAGCTGGTCAAAATTCAGTATCAGCCCTGCCTCAAGCAGCAAATTGGACTTGGGAACTCCAGAAGTCCCTTCCAACATGAGTGACCCCATAATTCTATCCATCCCTTCAATCTTCTCCATCTCCCCACACACTAGGAGACAAAAACAAAAGATGCAACAATCCTGGACTTCATTTCAGTCACACTGGCCTTCAAAACATAATTATTCTGTACCCTTTGTGTGACCTACTGTTTGGGTTTTTGAAGTTGTTGCAAACTACAGTATCACCGAGAAAGTAGTGCCTTGTCTAGCTCCCAGGCACCTTTGCATACTCTGTATGACTGCAGAAGATTAACCAAACGGCTTGTTTTTCTGTTATCTACCCCAAACAAGCATGATAGCTGAGTTAACTTTATGGACAGACTCTCAATATCACACACTGAGGTCTTCTGTTCACAGAATAGGTTTCTCGCACCACCTTCTGCTGGCTAATGAGGAATATAGTACATTAGATTAGACAAATCACCTGCCTTAGTAGGTATACACATTTTTTGGACTCGGTTCAGACATTAGAAAAAAAAACAATGAAAATGCAATTTCTGGCTTCTAACATTAAACACACTGACAAGAGAAAGGGTACAGGTTCCTGTTCACCAAGATCCAACTCGCCACACGCCACTTGAAGGACAGGATGTGGAAGTAATGACTGCTCCTAATGATGGCGCTAAGTTGCTCTGATTAATTAAAAGGCAAAAGCTCTATACTGTCACCAACCCTCCCATAAGAACACCCAATAACACAGAAATCACTGTAGTTTCTATCTATGAAAACCTCCTGCTTTATGACAAAACTCTTCCTCTATAGTTGTCATTGCAAGAACTAAACTCGGTGAACACAGCAGTAGTTACCAAGAGCTGGTACAAGATGGTCGTATTTTGTCAAGTGATTAATTCCAACCTGTTTTATTTATTTGCTCTTCCTCGTACATATGAGTCATTGTGGACAGAAACCAAGTCAGGATTAACATGCAAGATCATGTTCTATTGAGAACTGAATCCTGTCCTTAAGGATGAATATAAACAGTATGGTACATGCAAATACTGAGGTCAATATCATAAAATAATATTTGCTATTTGTACAGACTTTATACTCAGAAACATCACCTAGTGTCTCAGTCTAATTCACAGTATCAGAATGAAGATTTTTTTTTTAATTCAAATACATTGTATCACATCAACAGATAAAAAAATTGAGAGAGTAAGTGGATTTTACCGTAAGATGAACAACAGTAAGGAAGACATTACACTCAGTAAGAACAGTAAATATATCATATTGTAGGCCTACAGCAAGGATGACCAAATTAAATCGAATAAATCAAGACGAACCACTGGAATGGAACATTTTGTAATGCATCTGAAAGGTCTATAAAAGGTTATTTTTTAAAATTAAATCCTTTGCAGATTTTTGCCTCTAGTCAAAAGTGTCTAACTGAACCATTACTGAAAAAAATTTAAGGGCAAAGCATCTGTCCCAGATGTGTAAGACAGCACAAGAATGATATTAAAGAAATCAAAGTCAGTGCATTATACATTTTTATATATATGTTTGACAACATATATATAAACGTATGTGCTGAAACACATCTTAGGAGTTCCCACACAGCGAGAACAGTAAGCTGGCCAAATTATTTCATGGGCAGTGCTCAGGAGAGCCCAAATTCCATTAGGACAGAGTTAAACACGATACCAGGAAGGAGACAGCTTTGAAGAATGAGTTAGTAGTTGGTCAGGAACTAAAATTTTCAAAGCAGCAGATGAAAACTGATGTTACTCTGTGCAGTTCCTCTGATGTAGGCAGTAAGGCAGCATTCCAGATAGCTCACTGGCTGCATTGGTAACTAAAAATGGAGGATATACACAAAAGAGTGCACCAGCACAACGTCTGCTGGTGTTGCTGCCTCTTCTCACACCAATGCCTCTGCTCTAACTGCCCAGGAAGCCGATCCTGTATCTCAATGCTCCTCTTAAAGTCCAGCAGAGGAGACACCTTGTCAATAAACTCATAATATACTCAGGCCAGGACTGACTAAACAGGACAGCAAGTGAGTCCTTGCTTGCTTGCTTTTGAAGTCAAATAGCTAACAAGAAAAATTTTACATAAATAGGATTTAATTGTTCAGGTAAGAATTTTGTACAGACTGTCATGCTTAAAATCTCTTTTTCTCAGGTAGATTGCATGGACTCCATTGTCTAACCAAGGCTTCAGACCACATCTGCCTCATATGCGAAAGAGGTTAAGGTGGGCCCCTCTCAGAGGGGTCTGCTGGCACAGGGAAGGTGCGCAAGCACTTCTTGCAGCATGGCCATTCTCACTCAGAAATCTGAACCTGCTACATCAGAGAAAAGGGTCAAGTGAACTGACATCCCAGTTCAGCAAAATAAGCACTCTACTTTAAGCAGCACTTCAGAAAATGAGTTTTGCCAAATGAGAGACAACATCAGTGAGTTCTTCAGCAGGTTTTTACCCAAAAGTGCTATTTCACCCCATTTAGTCCCCAGCTACTGTCATCAAGTGATAAACAGAAATCTTGAGAGAATAATGGCAAATTCTATTTAAAAAAAAAAAAAAAAAAAGGAAAAGAAAAAAAAGGGTAGTTCTAGGCATCAGTGTCCCAAGAAGGTATCATCTACCGACAACCAACTTCAAAGAGGAATGCTTGGGCATGAGGTAGTTCACATCTCCTGGTGTGGCACACAGGCCAAAACACAGTGAAGACACCGTTCATACCTCCTCCTGTGGGCACGCAGCTGACAGCAACAGTTTTGCGCAATGAGCAACCTCAGAGACACCTTGCAAGCTGTATCACTGGAAGAGGGGAGGGGAACAAAGGGAAAGAGGTGGCACCTCAAAGCACTCGGGAGGCTGTGAAAGGCATCCTCCCACTTCTCCACTGCCCTTAACTAAACTACTTGGCCACAGCCGCGCACATGCTATTTTAGAGTCCATTTTTTTTTAAGAGCTTTACCTCTGATAATGTACAAAAACCTCCTGTAAATTGATTCTGTTGTAGCAGACCAGATAACAGTAATTGTACACAGCCAATTGCTTGTACATAATAAAAGTGGCATTACAGTTTAACTTGAAATTACACCTTCAATTTTTATTAGAATTTAAAAGTTACTCTTGAAACACCTTGACATAGGAGACATTTTGTAAACTATGAAAGCAGTTACATAACTGAAAACTGAAATAAAACTTTACAGCTGCCTATCATTTTGGAGAGGTTAACAAAAAGGAAAGGTATATGAGACTCCAGTATTACTCCTTTATGATATGCCAAATTAGCTTGGGGGATCATTGTTAGTCAATAAAAGAGAACAAACGAAGTACTAAAAAGATTCTGGGTAGGCTACAGAAAAAAAATGTTAGATTAAGATTCAATTGAGTTCTAATCTAAAAACCCTGTTTCCCACACTGAGAACAAAGTGGCACATCAAAATATTTATGATTTACTGAAGGGAGCAAAAGGGCATGTGGAGGGGAAGTTCACACTGTAACTAGACTGAAGTTTGACTTTCCTCCCCCTCCCCCCCGCCAAATCTGAAACAGGAAAAGAAACATGAAAGATTTATCACCTCAGTGCTCTACAGCAACAGTAGAATGATGACAGAATTCCACATGCTATGGTTTTCTATTTTCAAAGTCAACCCAGTATTTAAGAGTATAAAACCCACGACAACTAGCAAAAACCACTCTGGGTAGCCAATGTTTCATGGGCCACTGACGAGCATGGGAGCTTGTGTTTTCAAAAAATTGTGAATACTGTAAATGTTTCAGATTAGCTTAGGCCAATCCAGGTCAATGTTTCTCTCAAACAAGGGTGGTTCCATGCTTTCCTCTTCCTCAGTTGCACCCCCAGCCTGGTCTCCTGCCAGTGTAACCACACCTGAGACCATGCCACCAGCAAGGTCAGAGACCTGGGTTTGAGACACCCCTTACTGAAAGGCAATTTGAGGATTATTTATTTAGCTGGCTCAGCTCACATTTCACCACAACTGTTTGCCAACTGATCTTTGCTGAACTGAGATGAGCTGCAAGAGGAATGCTGGAAGACAGGCAGCAGAAAGACAAACCCAGATCCATCAACCTCTGAATACTTCCTCCAACTCTGCTCCAGCAAAGCATTCATAGATGGTTACTAGCCTCCCTATGACAGTAGAGGCACCATCAGATGGAAGCCCTGCCCAAAAGTCTTCATTTCTTCATAGTCTGAAGAAAAATTACATAATTCAATTCAAGCTTAGCCAGATTATGAAACAGATGTAACAAAAATTGCCTGGTACCCAGGGAGCTGAATTTGAGGTCGATTATAGAACTTATAAGGGATTTCACTGTAAGAATGAAATATTCCTGAAGGTTGTTCTCGAGAAAGAAAACTACACACACACACACAAAAGTCCACAGTGTGCAAAAGGAAGGAGTTTGCCTATCCCGTATTTAATACAGACTGAATAAATAAATCTCAGAAAACAGGTAAAAGTAAGTAGCTCCAGATGTAGACTCATGTGCACACTGTTGATCATTTCTCGTTTGTACTGTAAGGTGAAATACAGGCTTTTCAGTCATAGGGCAGGATGCTATTGTGTTAAGTATCACAAGAACAGTAAGATAGTCCTTCTCCCAAAGGGTTTGTAATCTCTATTGGGTGGACTGGTTCCAAACATCTGTAGTCACAGGGAGCTCATCGTAAATAATCAATAATGTTATAACAAATTAAGAACAGTCACGATGGCAAGAGAATGGCTTGACAAAATAACAGATATTCAGAAATTGTGTTCTAAGTTAAACTATAATAAAAAGGTCTGAAAACACATCATATATAAGACCAGCTCAATGAAGAACAGCTAAGGGAAAAACTAGAATAAAACCCAATCTCCTTCAAAGCGGGGAGGATCAGACTTCCTCAGAACCACACACTGCTTATGTATTCATCAAAGTACCTTCTGAAAAAAGTAGAAGCCGGTATTACTACAGAGCCAAAATTAATTTGTGTTACCAAAATTAACTTTGATATCAAGTTGTTATGATTCAATTTTCTGTTGACCTAGTTGCAAAGATCTAATAGAAAAAAAAAATAGGCTACTTCAAATATTTTACACATCAAGAACTTAATGACAAAGCCACCGGGAGTGAAAGATCAAACATATTAACATAGAAAGTAAATAATTTCCAATAATCATGATCTTCATTTCATCCCTAGCACAGTTTTTTGCTATCTTTCAGCATTTCAAACTGAACAATGAGGAAACATTTTTAATGGCCAGGTTAAGTACATCAGCTTGTGTCCAGAACGAAGATACAACTCTTACCTATCAATTCTGCAGTTTTTAGGTACACACGAAAAATTCCTGAATAGAAAATAACAACAGAAATTCAGCAAGTTAAGAAGAAAGATTATGACTATAATTTTATTTTGGAAGCATACTCATATGTTCTACTAAAGCTAAATGCTTTGTATTAGCTTCAGGTTCACATATTTATCTAGAACAAATTCCCCTTTAAGTTCCATTAGTGATCATTAGGAAGAGTTTCCACACAATTCTGAACATACTAAAAAAACTCACAAAAATCCACAGTGAAAGCAAAATGCAGAACTGCTCATACCATTCACTAATACAGATGAAACCACTCATGAGGAAAGACTATACTGTAATCAGTACATCAGCAGCAATTCTTCAAGCTAATGAAGTATTAAAGCTATTAGCTTTATTTTTGTTAACAAGCAGGCTGTGGGTATTATTAAGTATTATGCTGGTACGATCTACGCATAAATAGATCAAGTCTAGGAAGTTTAAAACCAAACTGGCCATACACAACCGCTCTACAGAACCAGATTTTTCACTGCCATCACTTTGTAACTCCCCTACACTGGCATGTTTCTTCATTTTCAACCCAATGAAGACATAATCAGAGAATAGTAGAGTACAGCCCCTTTCAAATAAAACCAATGCAAGTCTTCTCATGGAGGAGAAAGAAATGGAAGCACAGGATTAAAAAGCCAAACAAACAAACAAAACCCCAAACAAACAAATAATAATTAAAAAAAACCACCAAAAAACCCCACTCACATAATCCCATCAGACACTTGCTTTGGTAAGTGAATGCCAGTGCATTCCTACCCCTAGGCACCGTAGTTGTTCTTCCTTTACCTGCCTATTACAACAAGGATGAGTGAATTAAGGAAACTCATGACACCCCCTATGCCAATAGGCTGGACAAGACCGGCAGGCAGCAGGCAGATGAAGGTAGGAGGAAAGTAGCAGTTCACTCCAGAGGGGACAGAGTGCCTCCCCATCAGTAGCCCCCCTGACTTCCCAGGGCCAAGCTGGTAGCTCCGCAGACCATCTACCCGCATCCTGACCACTTACCCTCCTTGTCTGGTGTCCTTGCAGCTTTTCGAGTACAAAAATCTCACACACAGTCAAAACGGTTCCTTAACAAAACACGTTACTGTTCCACTTCTTTTGGAAGAGTGGTCGGATGGAGGGCTGCTAGGCGTAGTCTACTTGGCTCTGTTTTCAGGGCTGCTGACAAACCATGTGTCCAAATTTGAAGAGCTTCAAGAGAAGCAAACTTTTTTGAAAACCCAAACCCAAGGCATCAAAAGTAAGAATTGAGAGAATTTGGTACAGTTATGTTAAAAACAAACACACAAAAAAAACCCCAACAATGAAAAAACACATCAAATGCAACTGCATGAGAACGTTCTTGGGTTTCTGTTGCCACTGATCCCATGACAAGCATTCTAAAACCAGCTTGCTTTTCCAATTTCAAAGAGAATCTAGTATCTACATGAATTAATCAAAACCTGAATTCCTAGATGGTTAATGGATGCTTCATTCTTATGAATCACACATAACCATTCTCAACTTGTATTTTCCATTGCAGAAGTTTTCTGCAAGAAAATAAACCCTCACATTTGAACACAGAATGCCTCCTGTTACACTGTAGCTTTTAGCATTGACCACAAGTATAACCTTTAATGTGAAAGAGGAAGGAACCCAAAGGGAATTCCTGCTTGCACGATAAAGATGCCTGTGCTTGTGGGTAAGGGACTGGAAGTGTTGAAGCATGTTTGACCTTCAAATGTCAGCATGTTCCATCTTGTAAAGATTTCAGATGTTTGCACAAGCATGAAGTGCTGTAACTCTTTCCCTAGGGACACACCCTGAGCGCAGCGATCCATCCGGTGGGAAGACGGCTGGTGTCATCCCAGCA
Organism: Scopus umbretta; assembly: GCA_013400535.1. Classification (NCBI taxonomy): domain Eukaryota; kingdom Metazoa; phylum Chordata; class Aves; order Pelecaniformes; family Scopidae; genus Scopus; species Scopus umbretta. The sequence continues at coordinate 12,584 of VZTL01079478.1, forward strand.
CAACTCCGTGGAAGCTGCCCTGCAGCCCTTGAATCCCAGCTTGCCATTTCATGGGAACACTGCTGGGTACAAGCCTGGCTGACGCAAAACCGTACCTTCTCCTTCGTCCCAAGGCTGTCAGCAACGAGGTCAAATGAATGAACGTGCGTGCTAGACCCAAGCAACTTCCAGCACTTGGAGCACAGCCCCGTAATGCTGACATGCCTCCCCTTGCCAGTTATGGACCATTTATCCTTTGAGGGCAGGTAAATGCTGAGGCGCTGCGCTGTCACATCGTAAGTACTAGCTTTATCAGTCCTCTTTGCCTGAAGGGCAATGTGCCCTAAATGAGAAATACTTTACTGAAGATTAACCAAGTTCTTTCCCATTCTTACTGAAAGTCATTTTGCAAACGCTTTTCCAAGGTTACAGATGAGCTCTTTGCAACAAACTTCCCGCAAAAGCCAGGCTATCCACTAAAGATGAGAACATAAGGGCATGTTGACAAACAAATGTCTAAAGTCTCTTAACGAAGGACAAAACTTCCACAGAAAACCACTGTAATTAAATAGAGGGTTTTTTCCCTGCCTGAATTAAAAAGGCAAATATGGAAATTAATTCATACCAGCACTCTGACAACAAAACAGAAATACGTATAGTGTTGATTACAGTACATATATATTTTTCTATTCTGTTGCTATGGTTAACAAATTAAGAACCACTTTACTGTGCTATTTAGAAAACAAACACATTTTTCATGAATGAAAAGTAATTCTGATGTCTTGGTAGAAGTACCGTGAACTTAAAAAAATGCAACCAAATCTAGAAACAACTTTAGAACTTAAATTCAAAGCAACAGAGCTTAAATGCAAGGCCACCTCTAAATTACATGGGTACACTAACACTGTTGAAAGCAGTGAAAAAAACAACATGGACATAACATACAACTCAAGGTATAGAATAACAGTTTTTGCTCAGAGGCTGCTTATACCCTGGAAGCATTGCTAATTTATGTTTCAGGGTGGTTCAGCGGTTCCCAGACAGAAATGGGACTCTAGAAGCAGTAACAGATATATTCAATGGCAAAAACCAAGGCACCATCCACAGTGTTCCCAAATAATTCACCCATTTGCTTCTGCACAAAGTAATGGTCAAGTGGAACCCCTATCTTGCTTGCTATTTCCTGTGCACGTGGGAGAAAGGAGAGTGCAGCCCCAGTCAAGAAACTAGTATTTAAAAAGCATGTCACAAGCCTAATCTGCTCTCTTAGAAGACTTTGGAAATGCAGTTTCCATAGCATCACTCATAACCAAGAGGCTCATTTGCAAAGTTCTGCCCACTACCATGGCTTTTTCTTTGGATTTCAAAATTTGAAACATTCTTATTCTGAGTTTCTCTGTTTTATTCAGTTGCAATGTCAGATATGATGCACAGAAAGATGAACACCACCAGCAATTAAAAAGGCAACAATGTTCTTCCATCTTGCCTACAAGATAATCAACTTCAAATGAATTCTAAAGAAATCTTCAGCTCATCTAATGTCATAAGCCACATATGAGATAGAAATAGCAGAGGGGAAGGAAAAAAAATAATCTTAGAATCATAGCTTGGGTTGGAAGGGACCTTTAAAGGTCATCCAGTCCAACCCCTCCTGCAATGAGCAGGGGCATCTTCAACTAGATCAGGTTGCTCAGAGCCCCATCCAGCCTGGCCTTGAATATCTCCAAGGATGGGGCATCTACCACCTCTCTGGGCAACCTGTTCCAGCATTTCACCATCCTCATTCTATATTTAAAAAAAAATAATAAAAAAAAAATCTTCCTTATATCTAGTCTGAATCTACCCTCTTTTAGTTTAGAACCATTACCCCTTGACCTACTGCAGCAGGCCCTGTTAAAATGTCTGTCCTCATCTTTCTTCTAAGTCCCCTTGAAGTACTGAAAGGCTG
>VZTL01079509.1:0-15502 GCA_013400535.1 Scopus umbretta
AAAGGGAGGGAACATAGCTGCATAACATAATAGCTAGCTCGAAGAGACCTGGCTTTCTTGCTTCAATGGATACTTCAATTCCCTGCTCCATTTGGTTCAGGAGCTGGGACCCATGTCTTCTCCCTCCCCAGTGAGTGCAGTAACAGGCTAGAACATCATGCTTCTCCTCTGGAATAATTATTTACTGGGCCTTGCAAGATGCAATAACAACATTTGGTTAGTAGAGCACTCACATTAGAAGTCTATATTCAACTCTTGCTTCTCTGCCTGCTCGTCTCTCTGAAGCCAAAAAAAGGTTCCTGATGTCCTGCTTGCCCAAGGACTGTAACTACTGAAGTACCAAGAACAAAGACAAAAGGACAGTACCCTCTTGGTCACACCTAGAAAGCCTTTGTCTATATACAGTGATGTGCTCTCCAAATATTTGTCTTAAATAACATGTGTGAGGACACTGATGGAACTTATGTGTAAATGAGGAGTGTAGATGCTCAGCACTGCTGTAAGCTAGGAATGTCCCACAGGCACTGGGGCACAGAAGGGGTATAAACTCTGTTGCTGTGGGGCTGCATTGGAGCAAGGCATTTAACTAAAAGAAAACTCCAAAAGACCTAAGACACATTAGATAAGCTTCTTCAACAAAATATGAGACAGAAATTATGTTTACTGAGATTGCATCATGCTGGCTGTTTTGGGGGAAAAATTATAATTTTAAACATGAAAACATATTGGAACTAAACAAACAGTTCAGTGATGCTTCTTCTAAGGTGGACACTTTCTTGGTAGGCAGCCCTAATTGCTGCAATAGCTTTTAGGTGTTCTAATGCACTCAAGTGAATTATGCACCACACTGCTTCTGAATGACACAGCCATTTCTGACTCCATTAATATGGAAAATTTCAGCCAAATGCTTTTAAACGATAGCTTCTCTTTATTTGTAATTTCAGACTCTATTGATTTCCTTCTGTTCCCTTCATTATGATTTCAATTGATTACCTTGGCAACTGCAATAACAATGATTGCACTTGACACTGTCTGAGACTCTCGAGATGGTATTTGAATAGGAATGGTATAATTTGGGGAAAAATGCCTACAAGAACCTGCCATTAACAGTACACTTACACTTTACTTTTATTGACTTCCCTCTCTTTCAAACAGATCCTTGTCAGGGAATCTGTTGCTAGATATTGGTTAGGATTTCAGTGACTCTTTGAAGTAAAAGATTCTTATTAATGAAGAGAGCAGATTTTATACTACTGGGTTTTTATCAGCACTGTGACAGTTCAGGGAAATATCGCACGTTAGATGAGATTTTTGTCCCCTTCATAGCAGGGCTAACAAGTCTTTATAAACAGTGTTCCTGGCCAAGACTTTCTTTTACTATCTGTACTATGTCTCGCGCAGAGAAAAATTTCAAGTACAAAGGCTTTGAATTAAAACTTGAGATAACTTAATTCAGTTTCCTTGCAGTTTATGCCATGTAGAGGAGCAATTACATGTGCTTTTCTTAGGGGGAAAATGGCTATTTAACTTATTTGGCATTTATATTCTTCAGTTTGTACATATGCCTTTTAGCTTTACATAAGAATTGTCCTCAATGTAGTAGCAATACCCTTCCTATGAAAATAAGATTATACAGGAGGTCTCTTTTCTTATTCAGGTATGTCAGAACTGTATTTATGTCAGAGCAAATATCACAGCAAAGAAGGTAAAGCAAAAGAGGGACATCCTTCCCTGCAAGTTTCAAAGGTAATTCACATTAATGAATACAATATTAGAAAGATACAGCTTCAGTTTACTCTTTGTCACTGTGTCCATGACTTTTGATTTCGATCTTCTGATTGAAGATACCTTCTATGAATGTCAGTTATTTGGTACTTTAGATAATAATAGCATTCCCATTTCTAAAACTATTATTTCAATTTCAAAAAGGAAGAAAGGCCAGTCTGGAAAATGGATCTTTTTCCTTAAAAGCTAAGGAATTGGATGTGATACATAGCAAAGGAGTAATTTTAGCAATCTGCCCTTCTGTTATCAGCTGTGCACTTGCAATGAAGAGCAGTGCTCTTCTTCCACAGCCACTATTTTATAGGGAAGCTGCATAATTACAATTAGTAACTATTGATAGCTTGAAGTCATAGGTTAGGAGAGGAACACTGGAAGTCAGATATGATCACTTTCTTCAACACGATAGCCCCCTTCTGCCATCTGACCAGCAGATTCAAATACAAGAGAGTCAAGAAAAGGTAATTGTAGAGTAATGCATATTGCATGCTGTCACTGTACTTTCTACTGAGAATATTTATCTGTAATTATCCATATCAAAAATGAAAGTGAACCTTTGCTTTTATCCCTTGCCCTGATATGCTTGGTGAGGTAAAAAAGCTCCTGGGTAGCCCAAGCCAGTCTTTGATTAGACTTTATAAACATGAACTTCAACTATGAAGAAATTTTCAAAAGTGATTCAGTCTGTTACTTTATCTCTGGTGTCATTCAGGACAATGCAAATTTTACCCTAACTCACATGAAAACATCTTTAGAAACTGTGTTAAAGGAGCTCCTGAAAATTTCTGACTTAATCTGATAAGACAGGCTCAAGAATAAAATAAGTAAAGAGTCTTTTTGTTGGTCTATATAGTTGTTTTACACGACTCATTAAGAAATTAGAGAAGGAGGTTTATTTTATAAAATATAGTATTGTCTTCCAACCAATAGCCAGATGCTACTGCCAAAGCAGGAAAAACTGCTGACATCAGTTACTCAGTAGGCAGCCTTCAAAAAAGGTAAGGTCTTTTGGAGAATAATTAGAAAATAAATACATAAAAATCTACAGTACAATAGAGTACTGTACAGAATGATATAATCATCCAATAGGAAAAGCCCAAATAATTTGAAAAACAGATATGTTGCCCAGACCTCCTACTTTTATAATTCATTCACTTAGGAATCCTAGAGGAGTTCTCAGTCAAAGACCCTGAGATGATCCAGGGCTGATCAGACTATTTTCTGAACAAATAGAGAGATAGCTAGTTGAAAACCTGTAAGATCCTTAGGAGGAGAGAGGGATGTAGATTAAGAAGGAGAGAGAGGGAAGGCTTTCATGATAACACCTCTCACATGTGGATGCAGCATCTCATTGTCGCTCTCAACTAAAGCAATGGGACAATTTTCACCTCACTGATGGCCAAGAAACCCTGAGATACCTTGACTTGAACCACCTGGTCAAGTGTAGGCAATAACTTCACGCAGTTTATCAGCAGCCATTGCGGTGGTTTGTTATTTACAATACACCTTTAAGTTTAGATATTACAAGGATGTGCAGAAGGAGTGTGTTTGCTCCTTTAAGGGCATCTGGTCAAGGACCTTTTTCAATTCAAAAAGGGTGTAATAAGGAAAGGAAGAAACCATAAACAAGAACATACAGGGACACGAACCTAACTGGCAAGGGAGATTGAGGAAAATCAAGCCTGGTCATTCTCAATAATTGATAAGGACATGTAAGACCATGAGAATATTTACTCCAGCAAAGTTTTCTAGTTGGGGACCTGGTCTTTTGGGAAAATGAAGGAAAAGGAGGAAGCCTGAAACAAAATATTGAGACACAAATCTAACAAAATACACATGGAGACAATGACAAGAAACAACCTAACTAGTCACAACAGCTGAAGGGTATCAAGAAACTGCAGATGCCCCTTCCAGGAAGATCAACCTGGACTTTGCAACTGATATGATTGTAAACCAGGGGAGAACCTGGGCACTGGGCTGGGAGGAGTAAGGGAACTGGCAGCACTATACAAACCCACAAAGGCATGTGAAGAGGAAGGGGAAGCCGCAAGGACAAAGAGCAGGTGGTAGGCAGAAAAGGGATATAAAAGGGGCTGGTGACATGTAATGTCAGTGAAATGTGGGGCAAGCTACAGGAGTCAGGCTGGGGGTGTAGGTGATTCTGGCCTGTGGTGTCAGCTATTGGAGTGAGTGGGATCTCAGTACTGGGGACTGGAGCAAGTGGGAGTCTTTAAATTCCAGTCAGTGGGGCATGAATGGTTTGTGTCCCAAAAACTAGCTGTAGGGGAACTGGCATGAGTGAGGCAATAGAGGCGCTCAGTGCTGGTGGGTGGAGTGGGACTGCTGGTCACAGTCTATGTGCCTGGTGCTGGCTGCTGGGTGTTAAGTGTCTGTATCTTCCCTAAATCCATGTATTCACTAGGATGCTTTAAGCTAGATTAGGACTTGTGAGTGTGGGGTGCCTATGGGACAAAGATGCGAATGCTATGTGTTTCCTAGTGAGCATTGAGCTGGACTAGCCTGCAAGAAGGGGCCGATGAAGTGGGTAAAAGGGCCCAGGATGTGGGCAGTGGTGCTGGGTGGACAGAGGGATCTTGAGGTATCTGCAAATATGCTTGTGAATGTGAAGAGTGTCATGTGTGTGTTGTACTGTTGACTTCCTGCCTCTGTGAGCCCAAGAGGAGGAGGGGACTCACCTGTCTGTACTTGTCTTTTACACGAGTCCTGTCTGTGGGTGTTGTTGAAAGCAGTGCCTAGTCTGTGATAGCCTGTGTGACCAGTCGTGTCAGTGTCCTACATGTGCCTCTGTGTGTCTCCATATCCATGTCCATGTGTGTGTCCCTGGGATATGTGCTCAGATTCACCACTGGTTGAACCATCAAATGGGACAGCGACAGTTGCATCCCTCAGCCTGGGCAGAGACCAGAGGTCCCCAGGCCCACCTAGCTGGGCTCCAGCAGCCGAGCAGGAGGGAATCCTTGGCCAGAGTGGCTGAATGAAAGCAGCTGCATTCTTAATGTCCCTTAAGCTAGTGCACGACTTCCAGATCTTTTCAGAGTTTGCCAGCTCTGTCCGTTAATCTACATGCATCTTTGTGCCTGTCCTCAAGCAAGGGCCCTGGGTTTGCTTCATGGTTACTGGATGCTGTCAAAATGTCGTCATATCTCAAGCCCTGTAACAGTTGCCTTTTTTCACCCCCTCAAAAGGTTGCATGGGTTATAGTTACACCAATATTTGTCATTCATTAATTTTTATTTATTGCAGCCAAGCAGCAAGAAATTCACTCAGTTTCTTGGATAGATCTACATGTTTTCCCAATACACAGATAGACAGAAGGAACCTAGAAACTGTGGCATCACCCAGCACAAGGTAAGATTACAGGTGCACTGTAGTCCTACTGCCCTGTAACGCAGTGTTGCAATTAATAGTAACAGGCCATAATCTTTGTATGAGTTTGCAGTGACTGAGTTTGCAGAGACTTGCTTTGTCCAAATTTCTTCATCTATCTGAAGACAGGCTTGTGTAGCTGAGACAGCAATTTTTCCAACCAGCTTTATACAGGCAACACTAATGAGTAGTTATTTTGTGTAGAATGAAATATTTACAACTCTAACACAATGACATAGCAGAGAAACACAGGACTGGTATGATAAAAGAGGCCTTGAGAAGTGGACACATGGGATTTGGTATAGAGGAGTATAGTCATGGGATTATAAGAGATGGGGCACAGGCTTGGCACTGAAGACCCAACAGCTTTAAACAACTCACTGATGCTCACTTAGAGGAATGCAGACCTGGAACTGTACAAAACTAGTATTAGAGTTAACAAAGAAAACAAAGAAATAGGTAGTATTCAACACACATGAAGGCATCATACTGTGAATTCATATGTAATGTGGAGCTGCAGACCAGTGAAGAAAGGGAAAGATATAAAAGTGTGTTAGCAAACATAAAAAAAAATACTCTAAGTGGTTCCCAGAAGGAGGAAGAAGAAACTATCAACACAAACATCATATTTTTCCTGGTAAAGGACTCCAGATGATCATGACTCACCATAACACCTGCCCCCTCACCAAGCGTAAGATCTAGAGAAGCTGGTGAGAAAGGTCAGCATAAAACCAGCAGAAGAGGTACAAACTAAGAAGTGTGTGTGTAATGATTTTAACTCTCTTACTATTCTTGTTCTGTTACAGTTACATCTGGATTCATAGTGATTTGTATCTAGTTGCCAGTTCTACTAACAAGAATTTCTTTGCTTTACTCATATGTAAGATGGTCTTCCTTTATACCTGTAAATAATACTTTGAGCATAACATCAAGAAATGAAGGGGCTTTATTATAGGAAATAAATACATTTGGGAACTTATTTACAGATGACTGTGTGGCAAAGGTTTATCCCCTCACATCCTTCTGGTTTTCTTCTGCCAAATTCTTTGTTTTCTTTCTCTAGTTCTCTCTGTCCTTTAATCTCTGTAATCTCTCCCTCTTTTCCTCTCTTTTCTTTGCCTTTTCCTCTTTTTCCAGCTTCTTACTGTTGTGTCTGACAGTCTGGTTTTTTACAGTCCTTCCTTTTCTTCTTCATCTGGCTCCCCTTAATGTATTTACCAATGCTGCTGCACGAAACCTCTGTGTAGAAAGAAGCCAGCATTCTTTACAGGATTGTAGGACAATGGAGTCTGAAGCCTCTAGCAAAGGAACAGGAAGTAATTCCCTTTCTCTGAGACTACAGTAACAGGACAGTGGGATTGCCTGCTTGGAAAATCCTCCAGTCCTTGACACTCGCTTGCTTACTTTGGAAACCTTTGCTGCCAAGCTTTCCTGTTCATTTTCTGGGCTGACCCTTGGTTCCCCTTTCCCAGCATTTTTATGTGAATGTCTGTGTTCTTTGGCTTCTACACATCATTGAAAAAATTCCAGATTACCTCAAAAGCTTTGAGAAAGAACTGGGAAAAACTGTATTATAGGTTAAAAGTATTATTTGCCTCATCTTCTAAATTTTCATCTCTTCGGTGCATCTAAGTAGAGAGCAAAGATCAAAAATATACTTGCTGCAATAGTTTTGCCATCAGTTGTTAACAGCATCACTTTACAATCCACATTTCATCAAGCTGGTTTTCCTTAATGACTCTATTGTTTAAAGATAATAGCCCCTTGCAACCCTACTGTCTCTTCATAAACCTTGTAACATGTTACTAGTTCTCTATGCAGGCCTGTGCAGATCTGTGACACACAGTACTGACCTCATGGTACAAAATATTTATACACACACATTTTTGCAACAAATAGGAGCCCCATTCCATTTACTCTTTTCTAAGTTCTAGCCTTCTCTGAATCACATCAACCCAGCATGGTACTTCCTCTGTATCTGAGTTGTTCCAGTACAAGATTTAAACCTGTAAATAAGTATATGCAATGCTTTTAAAGGACAGGTAGAAACAGATTAACTTCTATGAAGGAAATGCACTATTTAGAAGTCACGTTGACTTTAGCTGAAGTATTTGAAGGAAACATACCTTTCAGTATACTGTATTGTATTGAATTAATGTATCAAGACTTGCCTCTTAGGATATTGCAACAGAACAGTACCACTATTTTCCTAAATGCAATTCTTGCCTGACAGTTTAATCATAGTGTGTAATTGTCACACACCTCCGTGACCAAGAAGATAGATAGAGTATTATAGCTAATGTAGTTTTCTTTTTTAAAGTAGGAAAGTTTTTAAACTCCCCTGAAGAGTGAGCTTGTTCAGATAAACATTTTTTGGTTCAGCCTCATTTCCACTTTATGGTTTCTATTTCTCACTCTCTTTCTAAAAAAAGGACAAATTATTGAATTTCATTCTTACTTGCCAAGTTGCTGAATATCACTTCTCTGAATAACATTCTAACATTTAAAAAACAGCCTACAGGTGCATTTTGTCTAACATTTGGTGTGACGGAACAATCATAGTATCTTATTATATTGACTTCTATACCTTACCAAGAATTAGATATCAAGCTACTTTGTTCCTTTTCACCTAATTTTTTTCTCATATTTTCCTTTGGTCTGATGATGCATGCAAATATTGTTAAGTAAATAAAGTGCTATTTTATTTTTGGTGTAAGGTAATCTAGTAAAAGAAAAAAAAAAAAAGAAAAAAGCTTTCATAAGGGCAAAATTAATGGAAAATTCTTTGCCTGATAGAATGAAAAGGTTGTTATGAAAATGGTAATTCCATTACAGGGCAGTACTTGCTCTTAGCTTGTAAGTACTATAGCTTAAAATGTATTTAAGAAGCTAATGGAATTAGCTGACTATAATTAGGGCTGATTGGAACAGCAGATTGAGGTTGGCACAATAAAGTATCTCATTCAGTTGGGCAGTTTTTTAATGCTTTCTTCTGTGGTCAGGAGTTGTCTAATCAGGTATCTGCATGGACTATGGACTTCATGTAATGGATGTCATGAACTTTCTTGCAGTGATTCCCCTTATGAAACATGCTCAATTATGTGAAAAGCTGGGAATCAAAGATATTAATCCTAAAATATAATTTTAAGGAGCTTTGAGACCTGAAGAATTACACTTCCCTTTCATTACTTAGTTTGGAAAAGTGAAAGTTCTGGAAAGCTGTAACTGTCACCAGCCCCTCTGTTTCCTCTTCCTGAAGACTACCTCAACGCTTCATAATACTTCTTCCTGAGACCTGGCAGATATTTCTTCCCCTTTCAACACACCTGCCGCTTGCAGCAAAAAAGTGCAAAACTATTATGCCCCATCCCAAACCCAAAAACTAGAAAGGCAACTATGTTTAGCATTCTGCTTTTCTTCAGTTTTGCTTTGACTTATATCACATTTTTTTATAATTCTCTGCTGAACCTTTTGGTACACCTCATTCAGCCACTCCTGCCCCTTTGGTTCCTTTTGTTTCCACCCAGCTCTTTCACTGCATGAGCTTGTTAGAGCTTCTGAACAGGCACAACATGCTACCTTGTCACATATTGTGAGGGAAACAAGTGGGAAAAGACTTCAGTTTCATAACAGTTTTCCTGGAACAGACCACAATCCCATGGCTGAAGCTCTCAGAGTGAAGATACCTCCCTTCCTAGCTGTACTCGGTCACCAGCCAGAGGAAGCATACTAGGAGAGGATCCCACCAAGTAAGGCTTTTGCTTCTTTGAGCACTGTATTGCCTGAAGCAAATCTGTATATTGCATGTCATGGCTCCCAGCTGCAAGTCAGAAAGGAGACCTAAAGTATGCGGACAGATGAAACATGGGATAATAGGCAATGCCAAAATACATTTCAGAGTCATGAAAGCATGATAAATTTGCCTACTTTCATTAAAAGAACATTCATTAAGAAAAAGAGTTTACATACATATATATAATCTTTTACCTAATAAAAGTGCTATGGTACTAAAGTATTTTGGCTTTCTGTAAGGGAAATGGCAACCTGGAATTTTTAATTTTGGTCAAGACAAGGTAAAGGAATATGGGACATATTATGATGCAGCCCCAGGATGACTGCATAACAAATAATAAATGCTACAAGAGCCCTTAGATAATTATATGCATTGAGATTTATTACAAAATATTCACTTGCATTTCCTTCAAAAAGTACTTAGGAATGCCTTTTTCCCACACTGCCATAAGTTCAGATCAGTTCTTATGGAGCCAGGGGCATTTGATGGTTGGACTAGATGATCTCAGAGGTCCATTCCAACATTAATAATTCTATGATTCTATGATTTCTGGATATACAAGAATTTAAACAAAGTAGAATTAAACCTTGCCATTTGTTTAGGTACAAGTGTTTTTAGTAAATATATATATATATATATCTCCTCTCTACAATATTGCTTTCAGTACTGAGAACTAGATGATTTAAAGTAGTTGAAAGCTGGATTATTCAGTGTGAATAAAGCTGCTTCAAATTTCTCAGCTTAAGCTATTAGCAGAAAACACAGTTTCATATTGACCAAATTCTTTTGCAAATTCATTTCAATTTTGCCAAATTTCCTTGAAAATCTGAACCACTTGATTAAACCACAAGCTACTTAAAGTATATTTTCTGTTCATCTTACTGGCTTCACTTTTGTGAATGGTAACTGAATTGAAAAATGTCAGAAAACCCCCAACAAATAGTAACACCTGACAAAGTAGAACACATCACTGCTTCTCAGTCTATGCTCATATGGACCTGTTCTTAGATCTGACCTGAAGCAGTATATGCCTGAAAGTTTTTGTTTTCACCAGTTATAGCAGCTGTTCTAATGAAAATTATTGGCACTGCTACAAGTTTTGACTTCAAGTCTTCCAGTATTCCTGTATAGGAGCCTCTCTCCCACTGGTGGCTAAACACACATATGAAAGTGCTCAGTCAATCAATTACACAGGAAAAGAATATTAATAATTTATTGTTAACTCTGTCTATAACCATATCAGCAATGAGCTCTGTGCAGACACTCAGTCAGTTCTGAGAGGGCCAGTCACTCCAGCTGGGGAGTTGTTCATCTGCACATTATTAAGGAAAAATTGTTGAAAGCCCAAAGCCTATGGTACTCAAAAGGCAATTTTTTTCTCTTATCTGAATGGCATCTACACATGTAAGACCTGAAATAAACATTTCATGCAACAGGAAGAAACAACTTTTTATATTAAAAAGCATTGTTTAACATTTTCCTTACAAGCCAAATACATTTGGTATTTTTCTTCTGTTTAAAATGAGTCAGTTAAGGATTCACAAGACACAAGTTGTCAGTGGATTGTGAATGAGGAAAAGCAGAGTAATAAATTTTCAGAGTAATAAATTTTCAGATTAATAAATGCCTTTGATGTTTTCCTCGTAAGCTCCTAAACAATGCTGTTCAAAAATAAATTGTAGGTAATTAGACATTTGGATAGCTCAGAGCCTCTCTTCTGCAAAATTGAAGTGCCTTCTTGCCACTGCTCTAACTGGCTGCAGCTCACTGAACAATGAGTTTGCAGCCCTTTGCTGGGACAGCAGCAGCATGCCAGCAAGACTCAGGCATATGCCTGGTCTTCCCATCCTTGATACACTGGAGGAATTTATTTTTCAGGTAACTGTTAAGATTCAGACAAGAAATTAACAGGATCCTTTAACACACAAAGTCAACAAGCTGGGAACATTTCCACATCATAAGCTTAGTCAAGGACATGGTGTAAGCACTGAGAATCCAAAGAATAATTGCATATTCCTTGGAAGCAGGTGGCATCTGACTAAATGTTGTCTGATAAGCTGTTGCTGTCATCAGTTACATAATGATAGTCCAGATGTCAAGCACCCTGGTGTTAGCAGCTGCATCAAAGAGCTTGAAAGCATCCACTAAAGACTGTTCCTGAACATGCAGAGACATTGTACAATGCACAGAAAGTCAGCCCTGCACTTTCTAACATGGCAGATAGGCAGGTACAGTGAGGGTCTGTTTCCTTAGCCTGTTCTGCATCATTCTTGTGTCTTAAATCAATTATAAATCCCATATAGACTTCTTCCAGCCAAAATATTTGAATGGACACTAAATGAAGTGTTTCATTTTAGTTTTCAGGATTGCTTTATTTCGTTTTTCTTCAATATAATTTAAAATTTAAGTGTAGACAACTTTTATCCCTCCCTCCCCCTTCCCTTTCCCTTTCCCTTTCCCTTTCTTCTTCCTCTTCCACTTCCACTTTCACTTTTCTTCTCTATATTACTTTTTACAGTTACTTTTCTTGGCATTTTTCCCTCCTTTTTTGTCTAAAAAGTTAATCAAATTTGCAGTGAGCTAAAAGCATCCTGATAGAACCTATGGACATTATGTTCAATAGAAAAACTACCTGTCAAAACCCAATATTTTTGTTTGTCACTGCAGCATGGACCACTTTGATGACATGTGTCAGCTTCACTATTATCCACACACATTTTCTCCTCCTGCAACTGTCAATGAGACTTTCAAGTGGAACGTACTACATGCTTGGAATACTGGTACCAGCTCTATAGTTGCAATTGTCCTTCAGGAGAGCTCAGAAGAACTTAGTTCAACAGACCTGTGCAATCAGTGATACTGAAGAAACCGTTGTACAGAATGTCTGTTACAAGTTTTGAGGCTTACTTTTCTCAGTCTAACCATAATTCCCATTGGATAAGCTGCAGTTCCATATTTTAAACATAAGACAGTTGGGGTTTTTTCAGAAGATATTATTGCACTGTGGCACTCCTTTTTTTTCCTATTTTTTCTTCTTTTTAGAACACACATTCTTCAGTGGAAGCAGCAAACAGTTTCCAGATACTAGCCTGCAAAGGCAAATCATAAATTATGCTTAAGGAAATAGCCATTACTGAGCTTCAATCATTTATTGAATGATAAATATATATATCAGGTACAGTGAAACACTTATAAGGTTACTGAAAGTATAGCAATTAATAAAGCACAGTCAAAATCAAATAGCAGTGTATTTGGTTCACTGGTTATATACTGTATAGGATGTTAAATATACTTTAAACATACTACCCACCCACACCCCCTCAAGGCATCAGACTTGTAATCCTTCATTACTGGGAGTAACCAAATGCACTTTTTAGGAAGTATTCATTAATAAAACATTAGAATAATTATTAAAAAGCTGTCTTTTTCTGATTAAGATAATAGCAAAAATTAACCTGGCACATCATAAAGGTCAGATTACACATCTCAGGTGGTCTTTTTTGGTTGCACTTATGACCACATCCTTCCTGCAAGCTGTGAAATGTCTAGTCATATTTCATATGCCTTCACTGGATGGAAGTGATAAGGTGTTATATGAAACATATTGAATAGCCATATATCTACTGAGAGTTTGTACACACTTGGTTAAGAAACTGCAGTGATAGAAATTGAATGTAAAGAACCATTTTGTTTAAAATGCACCAATAAATACAAAAGCAGGGTGCAATAATTGACAGTCTAAACCATCAAGGAAGTCAAGCTCTGAATGAACTTCTACACAAAATAAGAAAAATATGGCAGGTGCCAGAGGTAAAGCCTACCTGAATGCTCAGGCAAAGGAGACTTTGACTATGTTTGCCCATTTCTTACTCACTAGATGAGTGAAATGAGAGCTGGAAAAACAAGAAGCAATAGACAAACTCTGTCATGTAACTGCTGTGAGCTTCACAGTGGTGTAAGATATCTCAGGCAGGAGATCAGTAGGTGGCAGAAACGCTGGTGACAGCTGTTAATGGCCCTTAGATGAGGAGTCACAGAGACTGGCCCAGAGCTACATCATCGGTGCGTGCCTACTGCATAATACACAATGTAATAAACAGCAAAACCAATAGTTCTTCTTTTGGGGCCACATCCACCAATGTCCAACACAGTGTCAAGGGCAAAGCCTGAGCTGCAGCCATGGTGCACTAAGTTCAGCCACCCAGCTGTTGGCCTTAATGTCCTAGGCCCCCAGTACTGGGCTGGGTTGTGCTGGGCTGGGCTGCAGCTGCTGGTCCATGTGGATGTGAAGTGTGTAAGTCCATCTTGGAACAGAAATCTTAGCAGAGGAACTGCAATCCACTCACTGTACTCATTAAGCTTAGAAAATTCATGTCTGCTCATGTGTGACTGACCAGTGCCATTTCGCTTGTGTGGACATACCACCAACACTCTCTCTGACAGCAGCAAAGGCTTCATAAAAGCATTACATGCTCCAGAATAAAATATGTGATATTATTTCACCATGTGGCAGCGGAAGGTCTGCTTGTGTTCAAAAAGAAGCCTATCTATTTTAAAAGAATTGTTGTTCATAGATTGATTGGAAGCAGATTTATTGCATTAAATATAAGAAAAGTCTGTAAGCACCAGAGGCAAAGAGGCGGTATTCTCCTTTTTGCACAAAAGAAAACAAGTATAGTAGAATTACCGATGCATATGAAACCACCTGGAATTAGCTTCTATGTGAATGTTAAATGTGATATAAAACATTCTATTGTGCACAGGGCTCTAGGAGAACCACTACGAGATAAGTCGTTATGGTCAAATGTGCCCTAACTATCAGCAGAGGACAGTAATCTCTAAGAAATCATTCTTGGTACAAGAAGGAATTGAATACATGTTCTGCACAATATGGGGAAAACCATCACAGTCTCAGTTTTAAACTTAATCTATGAAAAACAAAGAACACCTTCAGGATTGCTCTACTAGGAAAGTTTTCAACAGAATCATAGAATCATTAAGATTGGAAAAGATATCTAAGATCATCAAGTCCAACCGTCAACCCAACACCACCATGCCTATGAAACCATGTCCTGAAGTGCCACATCTACACTTCTTTTTAACATCTCCAGGGGTGGTGACTCCACCACCTCCCTAGGCAGCCTGTTCCAATGCCTCACCACTCTCTCAGTGAAGACATTTTTCCTAATATCTAATCTAAACCTCCCCTCGCACAACTTGAGGCCATTTCTACTTGTCCTGTCGCTAGTTACTCGGGAGAAGAGGCCGACACCCTCCTCACTACAACCTCCTTTCAGGAAGCTGTGGAGAGCAGTAAGGTCTCCCCTTAACCTTTTTTTCTCCAAACTAAACGACCTCAGTTCCCTCACCTGCTCCTCATAAGACATGTGCTCAACACCCTTCACCAGCTTCATTGCCCTTCTCTGGACATGCTCCAGCAACTCAATGTCCTTCTTGTAGTGAGGGGCCCAAAACGGATGGTGGACAAAACCCCTCTTCACATAGTGTTTTGTTTTTGAATGTAATTGCTCAAAATCTAGCCAGTACAACTCTTTATCAAAAATGTGCATTAACTGTAATAGAAGACAAGTGTGATAATTATGAATGTGTTTGCTTGTGACACTCCAAAGGAGGAGCAGAGCATTGATACTTCACCAAGAATCACTGTAGTACAACCCTGCTCAAGATCAGATCTTCTTTCAGATAAGGAAAGGCAAGCATCTGGGAAATGTAACTTGAATTGTACTTTCTATAAGGAGAGAACAGAAGCAAACACTTATTTCACACTGTGGTGTTTGGCTCATAAGGAATTCCTGGTTTGCCAGTAGTAACAAGCATAAATGTAGAGTCAATATTGTAAAGCAAGAAGAAGTGAATGCTGACATGTTTACAGCATACCAGACTGTATTTGAAGGGCTTGGGTGTGATCCAGGAAAACAAACCATAAAAATGTACTCAAATGTTGCACTAGTAGGAAAGTACTTGGGAAGGTAATGGTGACATTACAAAGCAAAGGAAAAAGACAGCTAAGCTGTGTTGGAAAACAGGAAGTTAGAGAAAAAGGGTGAGAACATATAAATTGCAGAGACTCAATGGTGAATGTTGACAGATCTGAAAGGACTGAGATAAGAGCATGTTTGGGTCCTTGAAATCTAACTGTGGCTACAAGGCAAGAACAGACTTGACTACATATTACTGGAGAAATATAAAACAATACAGCATGGAGAATTATTTATACATTTATGCACTAATAGTGGTTTCAGTAATTCTACTGGACAGAAAAAGCAAAAGCTGAAAGGAATCTGTAACTGCAGACTTTTGACAAGTGTTTTAGAAAAGTCAGGTTTGCTGGACAGACATCTGGTATACAGGAAACAGATATATACCTAGTGTGCAGCAGCAGAACTTGGAATAATATTGTATTATCTCGTCTTGGACTAAGAGAATCATAGAATCATAGAAGTCTTAAGGTTGGAAAAGACCTCTGAGATCATCTAATCCAACCATCAGACCACCCCCACCAAAGAAAAAAAACAAAAC
>VZTL01079538.1:0-17011 GCA_013400535.1 Scopus umbretta
GTTGGCCTTCTTGGCCAACATGTACTGGCTGAGTGTTTCATCTGATACCTCAAGACATAAAGGAAATAACAAATGCAGTAGATAATGGTTGATGAGAGACTAGGAACTGTTACTCTTGACTGATCAAAATTACACTTTGGTCAACACTGGGTAACTCATTTCCTTAGCAAATTGTCATTGTGACTTGAGTAGCAGTAGCTGGTTTCCCATTTTCATAAATGAAGCCTTCTTCCTTTTGTGAAATTAGAATTCCCTTTTTTTTCATTTTCTGTTTTTCCTTACTGAAACTGGACAGAATTCAGATATTGCCCATCTAGAGTTGAGGATACAAAAAGTAGGAATGTCTCTTCTGTAACACCTCTACTCACATCTAGGCATCATTTTTGTGCTTGGTTTGTGCACACAGAGAAGGACAAAGTAAAAAGACTTTCCACTGTAGCATCATTACAGAGAGGAAGAAAAGGAGAAATGTAACTTTGAAGTTTTTTATTGCAGTTTTATCTCTTGGCATTAGTATAATTTACTTTATTTGTTTAACTTAAAGACTAGGTGATTTCTTTCTCTGAAGTCTAGTATATTTGGTTATGATTTTTTAAAAGCAGGCCCCATAAATAGAATATAAGTACCTTATAAATGTATATCTTGGTTTCAATTTAGAGATAGTAAGTATACTGCATAGATCTCAACATTTAAGTTTCCTTAAGCTTCCATTATTCTTCATTTTTATTAAATGTACCTTTTTAAATTGAGGTAAAAGGAATTCACAAAATTAAGAAATTTAACACAGCTCATGAATGGTTTCTAAGCATTTAACTACAAAAAAATGTTGCTAGTAATTGTTACAAAATATGTTTTTCCTTCACTTTGGCACTCTGGAATAGAATGATGCTGAATTCTTAAATTATTATCTTACTCCCCTTCACAAGAAATCATTAATTTGTTAAACAACTTTAATTAATGTTTGGAGCTTACGTTCAATCTAATTCAGCATAAACAAATATTTAACATTTTTCCTTCACAAAGTTTCCATTCAGTTCAATATGTTCTTTATTTTAAGTATCTATGTCGCTATACTTAACCAGTTAGTTTGTGATGAATACAGATTATTGAATCAGGCTTTCTAGGGAAAAAAGAAAAAAACACAAATTAAAAAAACCCAAACAAACCCTCATTTCTTCTTTCTAATTATTTACTGAATGTTTTTGATCAGTGACGTTAGGTTAAATCCTGTTGCAAGAGTAAAAATGGATTAATCAAAATCAATTTCGGAAGTCAGGAGTTTTCTGTCTGTATCACTGGCTGATGTGGCTGGAATAACTATTTTCTCGGACCACTGGATGTGGACTGCAAGTGAACATATACAAACCTACTTACACCCTGACAAATGAGACCCTGCAAAAACATAAACATGAGCTGGGTCTCCCCTTCGCTCACTGTAAATCTCTCCTAGCAAAGGCTCAGGTATGAATGATACGAAGGAGAGGAAATCTCATTATGTTCTTCAGATGAAAGTAGCTCGTATCTCTGCTTAGCTGATGATGTTAGCTATCATATGTGTAAGGTCAACGGGAATTTTGTCACTGGGTTAAATCCTAACTCCACTGAACCCTACTTTATGAATTGTGAACTGTAATTGATGAGGGTTTTAACTCTGCAATCCTGCCAGGGAACAGCAAGAGGTGCAAAAATAAATTGGGCCTTTATTTATATTCACAGGTTTTATTTGTTGCTCTTGCAACTTTACTACTTGTTTTTATTTGAATGTTAGTTTATTCCAGAAGAATTAATGGAATTATGAAATATTATCATCAGTCTCCAACTCTCCCTTCCCTGAAGATACTGTTGGAAAAACTATTAAAGTTTCAGAGCTTAGGTTGTATTCCTTCATTTAAACAATCTACTGTGATTTACAGAAAATTTCAGTCAGTCAAATAAATAACTTCATATTATAGCGTAGAAAAAGCTAACTGATGGTCCAAATTCAAACCTGGTATAAATGAAGGCAACCTGACTAAGATACGTCAAATGCCAGCAAGTCTTCAGTTTTCTTGCCTTTGCAGAGCTTTGGCTCAAATAGCACTTTTTTTTCCCAGTAATGATAAGGACAAAAACCAATATTTAAGTTATAATGAATAAAAGTTTTCTGGGCACAGAAAAAGAAAAGCAGCAAAGCTATGTCCTCAGGCAATCCTGTTTCATTTAGTCTTTCTTGTTCTCCTTTCCAGAGCTTCACTGCTTTGTGCTGCATTATTCTTTCTTCCTAACAGCTTTCATATTCATTTGAACTGGAATAAATTGCTGTATATGGAAAGTCATGTGATCAATCTAGTATGGGCTTACTAAAACAATGAAGATTCCTAAAAATAAAAAATAAACTCTCATAATGGCTCGTCTGCTGCAGACTTCCACCAATTAAATTGCTTTGGTTTTGGAAACCAGGTGTAGTTACTTCTTTGAAATTCTCTTGTTTATGATTATGACAGAAAAAAAAATAGTTCAGTCAATTATAACTTTTTTTTTTTTTTTACTTTAACATTTTTCTTTCAAAAGTATTCACTTTGTAGCTCATTATAACTTGGCAGGTAAATCTGGAGAAGGAGTAGTGGTATGGTGAAATTCTGTATTCATTGTGATTTTCAACCTCTTCTAAGACCACACAGGCAATTCTGGAAGCATTTTGGTTTAGGACTCTATGATTACATGAATTCTGGTAAATTAGATGTACCAAAGCCTGTTCATTGGCACCTAGAGCAAGTGGTGTGGCTTGCAGGCAAAATGTTAAAATCTCTTCTATTTCAGAACAGAGAGGCCTTATCTAAACTAGTTATCAAGAACTGCCATTGACCTGTGGTAGTCCCTAAATTGTCTCTAAATTTTGTTTGAGCAAGTGTTAATTACACAAGCCAAAGCATTTTAGGAAACATGCCAACGACTAAACAGCTCTAGCTCTGTTTGCTAATATACATAGCTTGTAAGTCCAGCATCTTCTAAAGCAAAAGCAATAGCCCCTTAAACACCTTGGGATATAATACATTGCTCTCATCATAAAAATCACTAGTTAGAAAACCTAAAATATAAGCCGGAAATTCAACAATCTCTTCTGTACTTGGGAACTGCAAGTAGTGTTATGACCTTTCGGCAAAGATATCCTTGCATTTAAAGATTTTGCAACCATTATATTTTAAATCAATTACCATATAGCAATACGTAGCAATTAATATAACTACTGTGATATTAAAATTATTAAGCCAACACAAACCATTTAAAAACCTGAAACCTGAATTTTATACCAGTACTTCTGTAAACTTAATTTCAACATTGCTTGAGTTATTTTCTCCCTTTTGCTCACAGTTGGTTTACATCAAATATAGTTTACTGCAATCAAAGGAACAAAATAATTTTAAACGTGCTATTGATAAAAGAAAAGGCATCATTTGCAAAAAAACCCAAAAACCAAAACAGTAGCCTCGTGAAAATAATGACACCCTGAAGGCATATGTTGCTTCTATTTGCCATCACTTGATTACTATTGTAGTAACATAGATGAACATACTAGCAGTTAGCTAAGGATCTTTATCTCTTTTTAACCACAGATACATAAGAATAGTAATTCTGGCACCATAAAGTCACATATAATAGATGATCAAATTATTTCTAGCTGCTACCATATTCTGTAAGAATACTGGGAAATTGGAGTGCTCTTTCTAGATACATTAACATGCATTTCAGGTACCATCTATTCCAGAGTTACATGCATTCAATATAATACAAAGAAGAGGGAATGGAGACAAGGAAGGATTCTGTATCCTTATTCAGCACAGTACATCACCAGTTGGTTCAGTAGTCTATATTAATCTACATTCTCTTAAAGTTTGATACAGTTCAGTTTTCCATGGAGCAACTTCTATGGCAGCTAAATAAAAGAACTTTTAAAAATAATTTACCACTAATAGGTCCCCTTTTGTGAAGAAAAGTTTTGAACATTCTACATTTATAAGAAATATACAGTAAATGGAACTAGGAAATTTTATTTGAAGTTATGCTTATCTTTCCTATAAACTGTAATTGTTTAAGGATTTCTCTACCTAGATTCCAACATAGGATGGAAGGCTATGGTGGCCTTGTTTTGGTGTCCGCTAGGGTTTGTAGGCTGCTATTTTTGCTGTTGACAAAAGTCTTGACAGCAGATTCTACAGGAAAATGGATTTTTCATGTCTTATATCCCTGCTGACCCCGCTGAGCACTATTTCTATTTCTGTCCCAGTGCGTCAGAGGCATGGTTAGCTTTACTCCAGCAAACACATCTCTAGATCATAACCACTACTTCCTCTAAGCTATTCAACTACTAACTTAGTTAGACTAAAATAACAACCATTGTTTTAACATGTTTTTGCTAGAAATTTGTTGCATGTTTCTTAGCGAGAAAGACCATGTGCCTCAAGGCATGCTGTTTTTTCCAACAGTACTTACTGGTCTAACAAAAACATTCGTTTTCATTAATATATGAAGTAAACTGAATTATTTAGGCTGTTTAAATGTGAAATACACAATATTTCACAGAACATTTAGCTCACAAATTTTCCTCCGTCATTATTAGCTCTGTCAAGCTAAAGCTTCTGCTGCAATTCCTTATTGCTGGATGTTATACTTGGCATGTGTAATCTCTACACAATGAAAACTAATGCTTTCTTTCAGCTTCTTACCACAAGCTCACATTTGAAGCCTCAGTCCAGTATTGTAAACAGCATACTGACACTAACTCCTGGCACATAAGACCATTACAAACTGAATGTACACATGTCAAATCTCACAGACTGATTTCTGTCAAATGAAGACCAAAGGTCATCAATTCTTCTTTCACCCATGCACTTAGAGAACTAAGCCTTTTTATCCTACTTTTATATGACTGCTGGATTCCAAGTGACAATGTCTTTCCAGCAGTAAGTAAACATGCAATGACTTGAAAATCTGGAAAAGGAGATTTTGCCTGTGGTGGTATGAAATATGTGGCAACTTAGGACAGATAACACATAATCTTTGTAAAACCAATAAGAACAGTTCAGTATAAATGTTCTAGGAGATTGCAACTACATTGCTTTCTAAGGTCCATTCTTGAAACATAGTTTTAATTTTACCTTTTCATTTAGTTATCTGAAGCAGAATTTCAGCTACAACAGTCTTATTTGTAGCAGGTATATGATTATAAAAGTAATGTTGCATACAGAATTGAAAAGGCTGTTGCTTTATGTTACTCCATTTTGCTAAATTAGACTAAATTTTAATGCAAGAAAATTCTAGATTAAAGTTTATCACATAGATTCACCTCTGGATTGCCCATTCTCCTATGACAATGAAATATTTTTAAAATGCAGTACAGCTGAATTTTGCAATCATGAGTCATGTTATAAGACAAAATAAAGGAGGAAAAAAAAGAGTCTGCCCTGAAGCCTATGTGTGAAAGAGAAACACTGATCAGATTAGAAAATACAATGGAGGAATATAGGACAGAAAAGACCATGTGCGTCAGTAGGGTTAGACCTTGGCAACAGAACAACAGGTGATGGATCCAGAAAAGTCCACTGATCAGCTATTCTGCACACCTCTGGACTACGGCACTGCCAAGAGTCCTACAGCAAGGACCTACTCGGTCCTTTGGGTGGGAGACCCAAATAAAGAGTCTAGCCTACCACAGGAAGTGAACACATGAGACCAAGGAAGAGCATAGGGAAATGTTAGGTGGATTTCACAACCTAGAGAATGGCAGTAAGGAAAGCAAGCTATTATTTTACTTTCTCTCATTTGTTGCTATCTTACCTGTAAAAAGCAGGCCATTGCCTCCTAAGGAGAGGAAAAGATGCTTGCATTTTACATATGACAAATGGTAACATAAAACACAAAAAAAATGCTTTAAATACTTAATACTTTCTTGGTTAGCATTATATCTAAGATTCCTTCACCCAGGACTGTTGAATTTGGACGCAAATGTGTGCATCGTAGCTGCACTTTTCCTTTATTTTTTTCAACTGGAAATCAAGTTCAAGCTTTCAGTTAGCCTTTTATGGTGGGGGGCACCCAAGTACAAGGAATAAAAAGAATTCCCTTTTCCCATCAGCTACCAGTGTATACATCTACAGATGTACACTAGAAACATGGCAAGCCTTGATAAAACATTTCTGGCTTACGAAGAAGCAAGGAACATATTGAGGCAGGGTTTATCAACTCTTGCTCTAACATTAGGAAAACCTACCTCCTTTGATTGCAACAACAAGTGAAATACAGCACCTGAAATTTATCTGGGAGATACCTGAATCCAAAGTTATGGAGGTCCCACCTCTTGGTCACTGAAAGGAAAGCAAGCTAAAATTGCATGTGAATGTTAAAAATGTAACAAATGTAAATCTGACAAACATCAAGGTCCTGAGTGTTAGCTGCATTTTTTTCCATAGTTCTCTTATAGAATTCATGCATTTTGATAAGCCTAATAATTTGTATATAATGTGAACTATAATTATTTTGCTTTCAGGTTGATTTACTACTGTTGATAGGAAAGGAGTGTAAAAGCATCACCTTTTAATTTTTTCAGATACTTGATGCAGTGATGGAGTCATTAGAAGGATTATAAATAATGAAATATTATCCTCTTTCAGGAATGTTCAGAAATCTTGAATTAAAACCACTCTTATAAAAATGTCACAAAAGCTTTTGTGGTGGGTTGACCCTGGCGGGATGCCAAGTGCCCACCAGAGCCATTCTATCACTCCCCTTCTCAACTGGACAGGGGAGAGAAAATATAATTAAAAGCTCGTGGGTCGAGATAAGGACAGGGAGATCACTCAGCAATTACCGTCATGGGAAAAATAGACTTAACTTGGCAAAAATCAGTTTAATGTATTAACAGTCAAACCAGAGTAGGGTGATAAGAAATAAAAACTCAATCTTAAAACACCTTCCCCCCACCCCTCCTTTCTTCTCAGGCTCAACTTCACTCCTGATTTTCTCTACCTCCTCCCACCATGAGCGGTGCAGGGGAACAGGGAATGGGGGTTGCGGTCCATTCATCACACGTTGTCTCTGCTGCTCTTTCCTCCTCAGGGGAGGACTCCTCACACTCTTCCTGTACTCCAGTGTGGGGTCCCTCCCACAGGAGACAGTCCTTCATGAACTTCTCTATCATGGATCCTTCCCACAGGCTAGAGTTCTTCACAAACTGCTCCAGCGTGGGTGCCTTCCATGGGGTGCAGTCCCTCAGGAACAGACTGCTCCAGCATGGATCTCCCACAGATCCACAGGTCCTGCTGGGAGCCTGCTCCAGTGTGGGCTTCCCACAGGGTCACAGCCTCCTTTGGGCATATTCACCTGCTCGTGTGTTGCATCCTCCATGGGCTACAGGTGGATATCTGCTCCACCATTAACCAACGTGGGCTGGAGGGGGACAGCCTGCCCCACCATGGTCTTCACCACAGGCTGCAGGGGAATCCGTGCTCCAGTGCCTGGAGTACCTCCTCTCCCTCCTTCTTCTCTGACCTTGGTGTCTGCAGAGTTGTTGCTCTCACATATTCTCACTCCTCATTCCAGCTGGTTGTTTTTCCTCCCCTTCTTAAATATGTTATCACAGAGGTGCTACCACCATAGTTGATTGCCTCAGCCTTGTCCAGCGGCAGGTCCATCTTGGAGCCAGCTGGCTTTGGCTCTATTGGACATAGAGGAAGCTTCCAGCAGCTTCTCACAGAAGTCACCCTTGTAGCCTGCCCCACTACCAAAACCTTGCCACGCAAACCCAATGCAGCTTTGTTCAGCTTAATTCATGCCTTAATATTCCAAGCATCTGACAAAGTCTAATGGAGGGTATTTTATCCATTCTTCCCAAAATAATAGTTTCAAGCAGCAGTGGTTCTTTTATAAAACACAGTATCTTATCATACAGTGACAACCTTAAATTAAACTCTTTAGGTTTCCATGTGTAGGAATATGCTATATCAAAGATCACTGGCATCCAGTAACCATAAATCTAAGAAACTTTTTGATTCATGTTCCTAAAATCTTACTTAAGTGACAACACTGCAAAATGTAGACTGATTAAAACACTTTTTGAGGGCAATCTATTGAAAATAACATCCAGTTCCATATGGACACTGGACATTACATCAAAGCTGAAGTTTTTCAAACCCTAAATTTAGGAACAGAGGATTGACATTGGCAGTCTTGATCATCTATCTCAAGCCTCTTTCAATCTCAATCCATTTTGCAAAAGCTGTTTAGTTCAAAAGGGCCAAGTGAACATATATGCTATGTATCCTCACACAACACATGCCACAAAATATTTTTCCAAACTTCACAGTCCACTATGACCCTACGTCCCTGAATCACAACTACTTCCCTTCAGAATCAATATATACCTCAGGGATTTTGTTTCTTTGATTTTTTTTAAAAAAAAACATGATTCCTGAGAGCAGAATATGGCCCAAACAATAAAGGAAATTACAATAAAAAGACAACAATGACTAACAAATGAAGTCTGGGGACGAACCCCTTCTGAACCATAGAATGGCACTTAGCAATGGGCAAGGCACAGAGGCCTGGCACTTAACAGACTTTATGATCACTAAAATTTTACACATCTCTGCAGCTAAGCTTTTCAGGAAAGATTAAAAGAGAAAAGAGACCTCCACCAAAACCAATGTTATGATTTATCATGTAAATAAGTAGTCTGTCTTTCAAACAGTGTAGTATCCAGAACTGTGTATTTGCCTCTCCAGTTTATAGAATTTCAGGCTGAAAGAGCTCTCCTGAGCCACTGAGTATAAATTCCAGCAACTGCAAGCAGCCTTAGCATGTAATGTATCAATTAACAAAATGAAATGTAAATGTATCAACCTTTACTGTACACGTAATCAAACTCCTCGTCTTCAGTGCTTGTATTGCCATGACTGTTTTGAAACATTACAATCTGCAATCTGCAATTTGCAAAAACAATGAGAAAAACGATGACAATGACAAAAAATAATTCATATCATGAACTTCTGTAACATTAAAATGCATGGAAAATAAGCTGTGAAACAAATAACTGAATTGTGAATATTCATAGTTTGGAATGGGTAACAATACTTTTGAAAGTAATGAATACAATTAATAGCTTCAAATTATTTTTTAAAGAGAGTGCTTCCAAAAGATTATTTATTTTTCTTACCCTGTAACAATTTTTTATCTTCACAGGTGATACTGTGAGAACATCTGCAAAAACATCATTCTATTTAAGGTGTTTCACTCTTACAAATAAACACTGGAGAATCAATATAAGTTAACCAGCATCAGCATCTGAGACAGGTTTATGTGAACACCTAAACAATATATCCATACATTAGTACAACCATCATGCAAAACCATACTATACAAGGCAGTATGGCAATTTTCTAAATTAATTACCTCTAAGTTAAAGGTGAAGCTTTACATGTTTCTTGACTTCCAATGTCAGTCTTAATTCTCCCTGTCTGTAGTCCTCCTCAATCAAAGCAGTTCGGCACCTCACACACTTAGTCCCTTTGTCCTCAAACATGAGGAACTTTCTAAGGAATGGCACAGAGTCACAGCTGACACCAACCAAGCCTCCTGCATGCCTTTGCTATGCTGGACCTGGGAGAAGACATTCCACTCAATTTAAAAAAGAAAATAAGAATGGCTGCCCTCTTTAAGTTATTAACAACTTTTTTTCATTTTACTAAATAAAACTGTTCATTTTTCCCACAGATAAAATTACGTGAACGGCATACATTTGAAAGATTTCAGTACATACACACAGAGGTGCACACTTAAGCCTTAACTGCATTATTCCATCTCCACTGGCCCACCATATGCCACAAAATACTTCCCAAAACCCTACAGTCCTCTAAGACCTAAAATAAAGTCCAGATAAGATAACTGACCCTCTTCAACACTAAGGTAATCTTCTGGCAAAAAAGTTAGGATAAACCCTGAAAGCAGACCATGACAGCTCTACTCAGGTAGTCCAGAGGGCCTGGACTGGTGTAGGATCACTTGCTCCTCTCCAACAGCATTGAGCATTTCTTCACAAAATGCCTTACTCTTTATTGACTCA
This sequence comes from Scopus umbretta, assembly GCA_013400535.1. NCBI lineage: Eukaryota > Metazoa > Chordata > Aves > Pelecaniformes > Scopidae > Scopus > Scopus umbretta. The sequence goes on from VZTL01079538.1 coordinate 10,094, forward strand.
TAAGACCCTAAAGAATCATATGTATTTCTTGAATTTCATATTCACTGGAATAATGTGCTAAATATGTGACAGCCAAAATATAAAATTTTAACCAGGAAAAAAGTTTTATTACTTCATGTTTTTGCCTTTCAAGCTGTAACTCTTAACTGTTTCAGAAATAATTCCTATCATAGTGTGAGCAAGGGGAGGATTTAGTCAACAAAATGGGAGATGGAGGTGAGACTAAGACTGGATTCACCAGGTGGTTTCACCAGATCATACTGACATCTGCACTCTCTCTTTTATACCACTCTGTAGGTAAAATGAGGATAGTATTTTGCTTTTGCAGTAAAAGAAATCTTTTCAGATAAAGCAAACAGGCCAGAGATGTTGCAAGTATGAAAGGGCTCAAGAGCAAAAGAATCAGTGTTGTGCCCTTTCTCCCATAAATACACAATATCATAACCCAGAACTGATGCAACACCATACACCAGATCGACAGCAGATCTGTCATAGTCATAGTCATTTACAGAGCTGGCAGATCAAACATATATTAGAGGGAAAAAGATAAAAGAAACTCAATTTAAAAAGTTGTGATGCCATTGTAACATTTTACTTAAGAAAGATCTACAATCTCTCAGGGGACCTCCCTTGTCTCCCCTCCATCCCCGCCTCCCCTCCCTCCCAAATTACAAGGTTCATTTACATTCTTCACTTTGCAAGACTGGTATTTGTTCATAATTTTTTAAGTTGTCAAACATATAGTCTCACTACATAAAAGATGTCCAGTTAGTTTATGCATGGCTTAATTTGGACAGCATTTTGAATACAAATCTATGATGCATCAGACTGGTTCGTATTTCCAACACATTTTAGTAAGCTCAGTTGTATTACATAAATGATCTTTAAAGACAATCACTTTTAAGGAATGACTATCTTCAGGACTGAGGCAAGGGAAGACATGTCTCAGTTATCTTCCAGCAGATTTCACAGATGGTTCACAAGGCTGTCATAAGGCACAGGAGGAAGACAGTTGCTTATTTCTTTATAGAGATGCAAGTGCTAAGCACAATCTGAATTTAAGGCTAGAAGTTGTTTGTTTATCAATAACTCTTCTAAACCTTACTCCTGCTAACTAATATTTCTCACATCAAAGTGAATTACTAAAACTTAAAATTAAAAGGCTGCAAGAAAATAAATGTATGTTATATTGATGAGATATCAAGTATTGCCTTAGAAAAACGTGTAATATGTGCGTTTCAAGTACAACCTTTTATGCACTCTTCTATGCATTCTATAGCGGAGTTATTTTGTCGGTACAAACGAACACATGAAAGCACCATTGAGTAGTCATGAGATACATTGGTTAGACCATTTCAGGGAAAAAAGCAAGGTTTTTCAAAAGACAACTATGGGTTAATGTTGTAGATCAAATTCTGACAAACAGTACCATCATCAGTTTGTGCCTTATCACTAGGTTGTGAAGAGAATCACAACAAACTACAAATGTATGTTTATTTTTCAAAGTCTACCACACTCATCATAACAGACAATGTTCCCGATTCATAAGGCAGAGTATGACTTTTTTCAGAATTTGCTCTTTGTTATGGAAAACAGCAAAAGGAAACAAGGTCTAATGGATCATGCTGGCGTTTTTTATAACCTTCACATGGACCAACCCTTTTTTCAGACTTTCCATAGCATTGTGAAAAATAACAATCTATTAAAAAAAAAAATAAAATCAGGATACATTTTCTTCTCTACAGCTTCTATAGACTCAACTAACCTGGCTGCAAGCATCTGGCACCAAGCAAGTGGCATATGTAAGTTGTTTACAGACTTTGTGTATCTCAGAAACAGAAAGCCTAAGGCTTTTGTCAAGAAGATTCAATTCACTCTAAAACACTGTTCTTCTAAGACATCAGTCTCTGAGACCTCTCATCTTTTTGGTCAGCAATGTTCTTTAAACAATTATAGAATCTCTGGTGGGGCTTGCAGAAGGAAATCATGCCGGTTAAGTGTATGTGCCACAATGAAATCCAGGGACAGTGCTCAAGAGACATTTGAAAGCATTAACCTATAACCTGATCTTGACTCATTGTATTACCTTCTTGTTTTCTAAGCTCAGCTGGTTTTGGTTTTTTTTTTTGGTGTGTCTTATATTAAGGGTGAATATTGTATTATAGAAGCTCCATTACAAGAAGCCTTTACAACAAAAATCATACCTTATAATTTTTCAGTCTCCTAAGCAGTTGCTTAATTATATACTCCACTCTCATAACCTACAGATGCATCGAAAAATTAATCAGGACTCTAATACCATGGAATTTAATACATCATAATGATTTAAATTCATGGTTCTACATAAGACTGAATGCAGTATGGAAGTCATACATGTCTGTGTCTCTCTGAGATTCTTGTGATATATTAAACAAATAGATAGGGAAAAATTACCTTTTTTGTTACATAAAACAAGATGTAGTAAACTTCACAGGTAATTCCAACATCCCATTGTTCTGTCTAGAGCTCTCAAACCAGAAACAGAGAGAATTCGTCCTGCTCTTGTTCTAGATGGTTCTATTCCACACAGACCCATTACCTTCCCTTTTAATATGATACAGCAATTTATTATTACTGCCTCTATGGTTGACATAATTACAGGCAAACACATTCAAGAAGAAGCCTCTTCTTCCCTTCCTAGATCTTTCCTCCCACACTATCTATGACAAGTCCTCTTTTTTTTTCTCATTCTCCATTTAATCAATTGTACTTTTTTCATCAGTCCAATACATATATTTGTGTGTGAAATATATACCAATTTGACACATTCAGGTAAGTTCAGGGAAGCTCAACAATAAATTAACAGGATTAAAAAAACCCCCAAACAACAAACCAAACGTAATGTTCCAAATCTTTTAAGATTCAACCATCACTAAAACTGGAGAGCCTGACATTTCTTTCACTTTTATTACACCTGAAGAAGTTATTTTCAGCTTTTGTGCACTGTAATCCACTTGCTGTTAGCTATGACAAGCATCACAAAATAATTAACTTATTTCCTCTAGCAGTGGCATCACTGGACAGCTGGTTTAGTTATTCCCACTGTGACATATGAAGAAAATGTATTTTCTTTCTTTCGCATATGAAAGGCAGTAGCAACATAAGATGTCGGTTTCGATATGCATTGCAGTACTATCTCTAATGACTCATGTCTTTCATGTATTTTCCAGTAGCTTGTTAATTTTTAAAAATCTATCTTTAAATAGGTATCTTGAGATTAATTTTAGGAGATTTTTTAAGTATCATTCAGGACTTCCTGCTAATTTGAGCAATAGACAGTAAGGTCTATCAGTAAGGTCTGATATTCTGACGTCATTTTGGAAGGTATTCAAATCTCTCTCTAACATAAGCCTACACTATGTTGTTTTATTCAGTGCAAGCCACACTTTTCAACATACATGTTTAAAAGTGACAGAAATCACCAAGTTAAGTACAGTTTTGTGTGTTGGGTACATAGGACAACTAAAGCATTTCTATTACTATCTAGTTTCCAGTTATGTATTTTCTCAAGCTTCAATTTTCCAATGGAAAGTCAGTATCCCTCTCTACTAATAAATAATTATGATGAAAATAAATACTGACGGATAACATTTTTCCATATCCATTTCATGACAGCCACATATGAGCACTTGAAAATCTAAATACTTCAGAAACAACATTAAGATTTGTTATTCTAATGACAAAAAGTTGTCACTTTTCTTCCTTACTCCTCAGATCACTAGGAGGACAGATATCTGTGCAAATAATACATGTTGTACAAAGATAAAACAGGCCCAGATTAAAAAGTCTGTCTAGAGGGCAGACAAACTGAAGTAGCCAAATAGTAGTTCTGATACTGCCACTGAAGTTGTATGTTAAAATAATCTTTGAAAACAATAGGAGAACAAAACCAGAGGTACAGGGAACAACACTAGCCCTAACTGACTCTTAGCAAGGAGCCTATTCCCTTCATTAGAGCTTTTGGAAATTTTAAAAGAAGATTTTGAGGTGACAAAGAAAATATAATACTGTGACACAGCTTGATGGAGCAGAGCAATCTGCCTTGAAAACACAACACCTACTCCTTGGCTGGAAACACAGGATCTTCATCTCAGTCTGGCTACTACAGGCTAGAGAAGGGATGAAAGATCATTATCATTCTACCAGCTTTGAAAGGCAGGATTTGAAATGCATCACTCCTCTTACTATTGTGCAGGCTTCTCATCCTGTTTTGGTTAACCTGTCTCCCTTCTCCATCTCTTGCCCATTTTTTTTGTTTGTTTGTTTTTGTTTAAAACAACAGAGCTTACTTGACTTTATGTCTTCCATACAACTACTAGGAGCTCAGGACCACACAAACAACTGAACAGAACTGAACATCTGATTGTCTATAAAAGCTTGCCAGGTGTCAGAGTAGTTGACAAAATGGTGTGCCACTCCTGAACTTCTGAATAACAGAAACAGTACAACTCTTCGCTCTACTCTTCTCTTCCATTATTTTTGTCTTCCAGGTATGGGTATGTAACCAGAAACAACAGGTGCACCAACCAGCTTCTTCAAATGTGTGCCTAACATCTTCAACATCCCTTGGAAGATATGGCGTTTCCTTTATTAAACTAATTGCGGTTAGAGCTAGGTATGGGGTTGTTGGTTTTTTTTCCCCAGTAAAAAGTAATATGCTGAAAAATACAGTTCTCAAGAGACTCTGAGAAAAGGGAAGGAGGAAGAAAAGTGATGAAGAATGTAAACCTCAACTAAACAGTCAGGTGAGCTTTGACAAATTTGTAATTTTTTTTTCATTTTGCCAAACCAACTAATAAAAATTATCTCTCATAAATAAACATTATATACCTAAAACTCCCATTTCTTCCACAGGATTATTACAACTAAAGGCAGTTAAGCCTGACTGAGCATTCCAGATTCAAACTGACTGAACTGCTTCTCATTCTTCTCTATTTTTAATAAAAAACTCACAGCTATTTTGGACGGTACGCAGGCTGACGTATCTGTAGGCTATCTCTATGTTGACAAGCTTTATTCCATCTTTGCTTGGGGTCAAGCATGACAAATTTCCAGCCAGATAACACTTTTCACATCTTAAGCCCATCCAGACAGCAATCATCCCTGCTGCTCACAGAAGCAACATCTGCCACTGCGACAAACAAGAGCTTTTGATTCACATTGTCTCTTGTTCAGCTCCCAGCTCATTAGGATCTCCTAACTGCTGCCTCTTCCACAAGAAAAACACACCTATCATTGAACAAGCAAAGCGCCTCACTCCCTGCTAGACCCTTGAACAGAGCAGCTCCTGCTGAGCCTGAGCTTGGCAATAGTAAGAGCCCCCTTCACTCACAGAAGCAAGATCTTGTCAGACTGTCTATCAGCATTACCTGATGAGTGAGAGGCTCTTCAGCTGTGAAGTCAAATCCAGCCCTGCTAAAACCCTGAGTGCAGTGGTGCCTGCTTTAGGTATGAGCCTAGAGCCTGCACTGGGGTGAGCAGGGGGCTCCCTCTGCAAAGCCCTCCGGCACACCACAGCTCCCCCTCCTTCAGGCACCTTGCCTAGGAAGACATTTTGGAGCTACAGCATCAGCTTAACATTTACTGTAAAGTAATGTTTCCTCAAAGCCCCCAAATTTCTCTAATCGCTTATGGTTATACACAAGGCAGGATCATACAAGCACGTTTAACTCCTTGTCCTTACTCATTCAAAGGTATTGTCCCTGTATTGCCTTAAGGTTAGAAACTTTTCTAGTATGGAAGAGGACCTTCACAAACTTGGCATTTAAAAAGAACAAAGAATTTCACATTTAGCCTTGCTTGATAGGAAATTTTCTCTTAAAAGAAATAGTGTGTCCAGGAAGAGGTGAGATTTCACTCGGGAAAAACTTCAAAAGCAGCAGCTTTTATAGGATTAACATCTAAAAGACTGTAACAGTCTAATTTTCTTTTTAAACAATCCTATTCATACAACATTGGCCTAGAATTACAATATAAGAAAATGGTCTGTCTTTGAAGGAAAAAAGGAGAACTCATGTCTTCCTACATTTTGACAAAATTCTTTGAAAAAATACCTGGAGCAAAATTTAGCAATTTTACATGGCTTAAAAAAAATTAACAAACCCAGTATATTCAGGGATTTGAGATGGTTAATCTTTAAAACATGAGATGGGTACTACCGAGATCTTGCGATAAAATCTTTGGCAGATATTACTGGATGCTAGAGTGTAAATGAGAGTCTAACAATGTGGGAAAAATACCCAAGATAACCTTTTCAGAGAGAAATACTACATCTTGTTTTCTGGGACCGGTGTTTTCTTTAACACGCCAATTAATTTGTTTTTTCTGTAGGCATTTGATCCCTTCTGCTATACTTCATTCTTACGCAGAGGGAAAGGGTTACCCCACAGCTCAAGGAGTTTCATTCCAGAGACCTGCTTTCTATTTCTTACTGCTCCACAAACTCCCGATATGATTTTCAGCAAATCCCTTTTTATCTCTTCCCAATAAGACAACACCTGTGAACTATAACTTAGGATATGTATGCTAAACATAGGATTTCCAACAAATTGTTATAAGAACAGAAAATATTTCTGTTTATATGAACAAAAAATATTTCTCAGATAGTAGAAATCAAAATAATTCTTTTCAGATTTACATACACTGTGAGTAAATCTCTGTAAATTTGACATCTGCTCAACAAATGGGAAGGACTTTATTTGTCCATTTATGGAATAACCGCTGGACGAACTTGCAGCAATTTTCCCCACATGGACAAATGTAAGCAAGAAAAAAATGATTAGTCCACAATTCAAAATCTAAAACTGTGTTAAACTGATGTTATGACTTCAATTATGAGCCATTTGTTTATATTTAATTTCCAAGTTGTTTTTTTTTTTT
>VZTL01079559.1:0-15495 GCA_013400535.1 Scopus umbretta
GATTTTGTTAGTAGAAAGGAATGTAAAGTGTTTCTTAATAAGACAACCAATTCAAAACTAGTTTTACTGGACCCAAGTTGTAGATGTTTTTTCATCTTTTGTAATTTTCCATTTCTTTTGCTTTCCCATCAATATTAAGTGTTCTTTTTCATTACTAGACGTCAAGAGCTAAGAGAGCTAAGACTTCTTCAGAAAGAGGAGCAGAGAGCCCAACAGCAACTCAGTAATAAGCTTTTGCAACAGCGAGAACAGATGTACAGACGTTTTGAACAGGAAATGACAGTGAGTTTCTGGATTTCGGTACTCTTAAAATATGACACCTTGATGGAGTGGGCAGAATACTACTAGCAGCAATCAGGTGTTTCCTTTTACAATGGCTATAGCTTAGTTTTCATTCTTGTTAATAAATGGCAATATTTTCCACTGTTTTGCCAGAACATGGCCATCCTCTGCTGCGGTACAACACTTCACTGAACAGAATTTAGTTTTCTAAAAAAAGATACCAAATTATTTTCACAGAGTAAAAAGCGACAGTATGATCAAGAAATAGAAAATCTAGAAAAACAGCAGAAACAGACAATAGAGCGCTTGGAACAGGAACACACAAATCGTTTAAGAGATGAAGCAAAACGCATCAAAGCAGAACAGGAGAAGGAATTGTCCAAATTCCAGAACGTGCTGAAGAACAAAAGAAAGGAGGTAAGAGACAATGATGATAATATAGAAAATAAGAAGTATGGGCATAGCAAACAGTTGAGATTAGGTCTCCCAGAAGCCTTGTCAACCTCATGTGCTATACTGAGTTGTGGAAGGGTTATTAGCTGTTTGTATTTCACGTTAGGGAGTAAAACAAAAGAAATAATACCGACTGCTAACAGGAAGATTTAGGTATTGACTTAATCTAGAAAACATCACCAAGTCAGAAGACTATTTTTCACAGAATCTTTAATAAAATATCTTCTCTCAAATATTAAATCAAGAAAAAGTATTTTCTTAAAGATTCTGAAAAACATTTGAGACTTCTACTTCAAACAAATCCAGCTATAGCTACTTAGTAAATACTTATCAAATTAGAATTTCAAAGAAAAGAATATGGTCTTGATTACTACTGAGAACCACTTAAATTCCAGAGATTTTCTTTTTTGGTTAGTCATTTGTTAGATTTTATTGAATGTGTGCTGTTGTTATTTAGAATTTCTTTATGTGAAGTGACAGCAGTTATATGGATTTAGTCTTCTAACTTGAAAAGGAAAGCCAGGAGAGAAAAGTCTGCATAACCTAAAGTCTTTTACAGTTAATCTCATACGTGTCGTACAGTTAAGGCAAAATGAATGCCATTTGGCACTGACACTTTGTACTATTAATTTGCTTGCATTAGAGTAAGAGAAGGTGATGTGTTTCCATATGGATTTTGCATCTTAAAAGCTGTTTTATTTCATTTTCAGATCAGTTGTGTAGTGCTCGTTTGTATATAAATGGCTCTAGTGGTTGCTCTAATAGTTACTAGACTCACAGATATTTCTCTAGAAATCTGTACTGTCCATGCTTTTGCATAGAATGATCCTGTAGTACAAAAGTGCATAAAAAAATGTAAGTTGTATTCAGTTTGAACCATGTGCTCATATGTAAATAACAATTTTTCTTCTTTTGCGGTACCTCTTGCATTTTTGAGTCTCTCTCTGTTTACTGGTGATTGGGTCCTACATGGGAAAGCGGGAAGAAATTTATGTATTGCTCTGAGCTAAAAGCAGTTCTTTCATGGAAACAGGAGTAGCATGTGGTGATTTGGACTCTGTTTTCTGATGACGCTTCCACTATTAAACAAACAGGCATTTGTTTTTTGGGCGCATAGTTTTGTATTTAAAGCTTAAGAAGATGATTTACAGTTTGAAGGAAAATGCAGTTGGTACTCTAAAACTACCCATGCTATATTGGAGTGTGCAATGTAACATTTTTATAATTCTTAAAAATAAATAAAACACATCAACAAATTAACAGATTAATAGTCAGTTGATCTAGCCAGGTTATATTTAGAATCTTTCTACTAATCTAGTCTAATTCACCTAGGACTGAAACACGTTCCATTCCAGCATAAGTGTCGTGAAAAGTTTCTTGAAAACATACTTAGTTATTGGTGGGGTTTGCTTTTAAATTCTTCAGATTTAAACACTTAGAACCAACTAATATTTTATTTGCTTATATGATTATTTTAAAGACATAACCTGTGTAGATGTCACTTATGGTTGGAGACACTACTAATGGCATCTTATAAATTCATGTTTGAGACAGTGTCAGAAATAGCTGGTTTTCAGTGGAAGTTATTTTAAACTTCCAACCATTTTTCACAGCTTTACCACGAGGTAAACATACTCTGTAGTCCTTTTGCCATAGTGCTTCAAGAAAATACCACTTTTGCAGGTGGTGGTTTTCTTAACTATTGACTGTTTTAGCTGCTGCATGAAAACACAAGCAAGAGACTGCCATTCCTGAGAGCACTGGGCGTCATTTGCATGCAAAAAGAGGCTGTCATATACCTCCTTTCTGCATTGTGCTGGCATACATAAAGCACGTATTGTTCCTTCTCTTTTCACTAAACTAACATCCCTGTCACTGAAGTAATGCACGCTTCCCAGTACCTCTAGCGCTTGACCTGCATGTCCTGTGTTCACAGTAATGCTTGCTGTGGGGAAAAAAGTGTTCTTTTCGCCACCTTCTGCATGCTTATATACACTGTAGGTTTTATGTGAAGTGGAGAAAGCACCAAAAGAGCTGAGAAAAGAGCTCATGAAACGCAAGAAAGAGGAGCTTGCGCAAAGCCAGCATGCTCAGGTAACAACGGCAGCTTCAAGCTACTAAAATACAAAAGGCAGCAGTATTCACACAGCTTGATGATTTCACTTCTTGTTGTTGTTGAGTGAATATGAAACTTAACTCAAACTAACCCTATATACTGCTCTCTTTCTTCAAGTACTCCCATATCACATCCCATAGAGTATACTGTGTAGAAATGTAAGCGATTTCCAGGTTTGTGCTGTTAAGCGTAATATTTTGTATGCTGTACCAAAAAAAGAATGGTATTTTTCTATGGCAAGTTTGTTTACAGTGCTTTTATGAGTGGTAAGTACCCCACAGGTCTGTCAAGCTATGCAGGTTACAGTCAGAAGTAAATTTTGAGCAATGTAAGCACAGGGGAGGAAAACTTGTATTATATGTAAGCATGAGGCATCTTGTTCATAGAAGCAGAACAGATTAGGTAAAATGAAGTTATTTAAATGTCAAAGTGTAGGTGTATAGAAACTTTACAAGACATCATCTATAATTTCATGCCTTCAGACTTGCTGCTTTTATGTGACCCAGCTAGAAAGGGGACTAGTACTTCAGAAAAATACTGGCTTTGTGATGGCCACAGCTTGTGCAGAGTGAGTTTGCACCACAACAGAGCAGGTTTGGATTGAGTAACTTAAAGATTAAATGTTTACGTGAGTGACCTAGTAGAAAATAATAGCAACTTTATTCGATTAGGTGTTTAATTCAAACGGGGATTTCCCAGGATAGAATGTGATTGAGTTGCAGCGCTCTCCCCATACCAAGGATATGCGTCTCTGAACTTTTTAAGGAAATGATTAAAAACCTACATTTTCGTAGTGTTTGTAGTGACTTTGTTTCCTTTGCTGATCTCAGTTTGTTGAAGTGAGAGAGGTGAAAGAGACTATTTGAAATGTGAAAAATCCGTGCTGGAATGATAAATACTAGACAAGGTGCAGATGTTTAGTTTTAGAGTATCTAGAACTTCTGTCAGTGACTATTTTTGTGTGATTAGCCTTGACATTTTAAATGTGTATTACTAACGGATGGCAGGTCTCATTTCTTCTTTTTTTTAAGAACAGAAATATATTTCATTATATTGTGACATAGGAAGTACATTGTGTCCCACAGGGCGTTGCTCAGGTTATGATTCAGTCTTTTCAGTTGTCTTCATGTACGCTTTTCAACGCACAAATGCAGGATGTAAGTCTTAAAATGCAAAATAACAAAAGTTTTATTTCCCTAATTTTCCAGATGTGTGTTTTCTCTTCCCCGCCTTCTCATATGTGCTGATCAATGTCACTTCTGTCTCCACAAATTTATGTAATTATGCACTATTTGTAGTAAAAAGATCAAAATTAAAGTAGTTATTAACTCTGGGCAAGATACTGAAGTTTCACACAAATGCAATATGATACTGTTCTTTTGTGTTTATTATTTGTTCAGCACATGTGAGAAACAACGTGTGACTTCTGTGCTGTGTGTGAAGTGAAACCATGTATTTTAAAGATATCTGAGTTTATTTGAAGATACTTATTGGGCAAAACCAAGTGGTAATTTTAAAAACGTGGACTGCCTTGCACTGTCTGCCTTTTAACCATCCAACGTGTTCTTTAGTAAAGTCTGTGACCCTTATTGTATGTGATACTTGAGTAGATTTGGGAAGTGGAAAGGCCAGAGTGTTTTCTGAGATTGCCTGGTTTATCTTACAGTGCTAGCAATTATAATATTTTAAGATTTACCATGTAAAGAGAGCAGCAACAATATTTAAATGATTGAGTAAAACTCAAGCATAAGCGCTTTTTGACCACAACTACCCTAGAACAGCTTTCCTCCCCACTCTCTCCAAGTCAAACAATTCCTGGCAAATTAAACACTGTTAATTATGTGTCTGCACCCTCAGAATAATAAAATTGTAGTTTTCTTATCCTTTTCATCTAGAAAGGGACACAGAACAGTGTTTCATCAGTCCATATATTTGATTAGGTATGTCTGACTTACTTTAGAGATGTGACCTTCCAGTTTTCGTACCCTCAGGTCTGTCCCTGTCAGAACTTTGCACCAGTGTACTCCATCTCTGGTTTTCTGTCACCTGTCTAAGCGTAACTCCGTTGCCCACTGGGGGAGATGAAAGCCTCATCTATGAATAACTTTCTGTGAAGATGAAAACCAGGATTCTCCTGGTCATAATAAAAAGTATTTTTAATGAACATTTAATTCCATTTATTGCTGACTCTTTCAGCGAGTAGCATAGTTTCAGTTAAAAAAAACCCAAACAAAAAAACCCAGAAATCGTAGTTCAGGAGACGCTCCCACTGTAGCCCAGTAGTTTTCCTGCCTCATCCCATCTCCCTTCCGATGGACCATCTTTAACGTTGCTTTCTTATGTATAACAGAAAATGCTGCAGCTGCCCACCTTGGCTCTGATAGAACACCGCTATCATCCTTTCTTTTGATCTTTGTGTCATAGAAGAAACATCTGCTTTAATTTCTTGTTCTTAAAGAGTGCATGCTTGCATGCTTGTAGATTTTTATTTTTTTTTTAATAGTTGCAAAGAAGAAAGGCAACAGTACGGTCTTGGGACATGGGAGGGGGATTCTTAACTACTGCCTGCTTTTCATGATGTGGTGCAACAGAGTGATACAACCTGGCTAATGGGAAGATGCAGGTGGTACGGGGACTGCGTCAGGCAGATGGCAAATCGCTTTATGAGAAGCCAGCTCACCTCTGGTGTGACAGGCTTACAAGTCTTGCAGAATGCAGTGCCTGCAAAAGCCGTTGGGTGTCTTCATAGCAGTCTTGCAGAACTCCCAACCTCAGTATCTTTGCGTTCATGACAAGATAAAAAACTCGAGATTGAGACGCAAATCTGAAACCCAACAGTGTAAATAAGTAGGCCTTAACTAGTCATCCAAAGCAAAATCACCATACGTACTTTTATTTTCTTACATCCATGGATAATTAACCCTCAATATGATGAGATCAACTTTATATTGAGAACTTGTCTTTGCTAGCTTTGAACCTGCAGCTTGTTTTGAGGAGAGATAAGATGGAATGAATTGCAGGTTGCTGGCTAATTTGTTGCCTTTGGTCTTATTCCTGAAGGTATTATTTAAACATTAAATATACTTTTACCTACTCTCTAGGTAGAAAACACAAGAGATGCATGATTTTATAACCAAGACGTGTTAGCTCAAATTTCCATAGATGTATTTGTTTTCATATATAGCTAATGCTGAGAGAACTGGGAGTTTCATTAAAATGTAATGTGGTGGGAAGAACACCATTTAATTTATTTCTGTTGGGTTTTACCAGGAGCAGGAATTTGTGCAGAAGCAGCAACAAGAACTGGATGCATCTCTGAAGAAAATTATTCAGCAGCAGAAGACAGAACTAGCCACTATTGAACGAGATTTCCTCAACAACAAACAGCAGCTCATGAGAGGTATCCAGCATCAGACTCTCTCTTTAAAAACAGACATTTGTGTTGTACTTTAATAAAAAATAGTCTGTCTTATTTTTATGAAATCAAAGACCTTCATGACTTATCTAGAACTGTAATAAAAACATTTGCTATGGAATAGCATTGCTCTTAAAATGCACCTGTAGGCCACTTCTAAACATACACTAGCAGGTAGATTAGAAAGTATTGTATTGTACTTCCTGAACCAGCCTTCCTCTCTTTTCCAGCTCGTGAAGCTGCGATCTGGGAGCTGGAAGAGCGACACCTACAAGAGAAACACCAGCTCCTCAAACAGCAGCTCAAAGATCAGTACTTCATGCAGAGACACCAGCTGCTTAAGAGGCATGAAAAAGTTAGTGTTGACTTTGACACTTTCTTTTGTGTATTATAATACCCTTTTTTTAATCAAGTCGTCTTGTAATCTCTACTGGTAGCTGTTTGCTTGCACAGGCAAGACCCACGCAGGTATTTTGAAGCTGCGTATGTTCTGTTGATATAAAAAAATCTTAATTGTCTTACTTTAATAACTCAGTAGCATGTTGAAGGAGAAGTGGACATATTTTTCCCTTTTGGTTCTTAAAAAAGCCCCAGCCACAACACCAAAACCAGTTTTTGCTTGTGTTTAACTAAATTTACTCATTAGGAAATCATCCTGGAATTAAATGAGCAGAAAGAACTGGATAAGCTTCTGGGCAAGTAGCTGACAACTGGTTTTTTTTATAGCTAAATCCTATAAAAGCCCAGAAGACAACACTTATTTTCCACAAGGCATTTTGTTTTTTATAGAATACACTAAACAGAGTAGTTCAATTTTTGAAAATGTAAACCCAATAGAGAGATATTATAGGATCTCCTTGGTGATTGAAGGAAGAGCAGCCTCCACTGAAGGAGGTTTCTGTATGGTTTGGTTTATCCCCCTAATGGCTGTTGCTTTCACCAGCTTTCGCAACAAACTGACCCTTCACAACTGCCGTAGTGGAAGTCAGTTCCATGAAAGTTTCTCCCTTGGAATAACATAGACTTTTTAAAATGCGATTCAGGAGTTGAACAACCACTGGTAAAATATATGTGCATTCCTACTCATTAGAGAATTTCTTCTGGGTTGGGCGTGATCCAGAGCTCCCTGGAATAAGTGGAAGACCCCCTCCTCCCCATTGATATCACTAGGGCTGGGACTGGTTTCTCTTGAAAGAAGCTGGCTCAAACAGCCTGCTTATTGATGAAGTGCAAACAGTCTAACATAATAGTTACTCTGTAACATTTCCATATGGTTAACATTTTAGGAAACGGAACAAATGCAGAGATATAATCAGCGCCTTATCGAGGAGTTAAAGAACAAGCAAACTCAGGAAAGAGCGAGGCTGCCTAAAATCCAACGAAGTGAAGCAAAGACTCGTATGGCTATGTTTAAGAAAAGTTTAAGAATCAATTCATTAGCCTCTCCAGACCAAGATCGGGAAAAAATTAAGCAGGTAATTAAAAACAGTTTGAATAGTGTAAATGCTTAACGTGATGTAAATGTGAGGATAGGATAGAGTGCACTCTCAGCCAGTTCACAGATGATACGTAACTGGGTTGATGCACTGGATGAGGTCAGAGGAAGTCATCCTTCCCCTCTGCACTGGTGAGACACATCTGGAGTCTGGAGCGCTGGGTCCAGCCCTGGGCTCCCCAGTACAACACAGGCAGGCGTTTACTGCAGCGAGTCCTGTGAAGGGCCTTGAAGACGAGTGAAGGACTGCTGGGTCTCGTTATGGGAGGAGAGGCTGAATGCCTGGGGCACTTCAGCCTGGAGGAGAGAAGGCTCAGGAGGATCTTATCCATGTGTACAAGTATCCAACAGGAGGGAGTAAAGAAGATGGAGCCAGACTTTTTTCAGTGGTGCCCGGTGACAGGATGAGAGGCAGTGGGCACAATTCAAATATATAAAATCCAACTTAAATGTGAGAAAACACTTTTTTAGTGTGAGGATGGTCAGGCACTGCAACAGGTTGCCCAGAGAGGTTGTAGAGATACTCAGAACCAAACCGGACGCGGTTCTGCACAACCGGCTCTAGCTGGCCGTGCTTTGAGTGAGGGTGTTGATCTTCGCAGGTCCCTTCCAACCTTAACCATTCTGTGATTCTATGAAATAGTGTAAAGAATATTTGGTTTTTGTGAACTTTTGAACTAAAGCGGTAGGTATTCACTCATTCTTCAACAGGCAACGATGTGAAGAAGTTTAGAGATTTCCTTTGTATTGGTGCACAAAAGTCCCAAATCAAGGTGGTGAGCACTGGAAGGATGAAAAATCCGGAAAATACGGTCTCCTGCAGCTGTATAACACCAACTTTAACCAACACTTGTAGCAACATGTCTGTGTCACTTGGCTTCAGAGGGAGATAATTTCACGAGTCTTGAAGTGAAATTGCAGTGTTTTAAGGAAAAATTAAGAGTGCAGACAGAGAAACGGAATGATAGACAAAACTGTGAGGGCATTCCCTCCGTAAGAATTTTGAAAAAGAAAGAATAAAGGAAATGAAGTTGTTGTTTAAATCTTTTAAAACCATTCTTTTCAGTTATGCTGTTATGTATTCATTCTGTTGCATACAGTTTTTTGACTCGTGTAAACTGTTGTATCTAGAGGCACAATATAAATCATCTTTTTATTTTTAATTGTAGTTTGCTGTTCAAGAAGAAAAGAGACAGAAGAATGAGAGACTGGCTCAGCATCAGAAACACGAAAACCAAATGCGGGACCTTCAGCTGCAGTGTGAAGCAAACATAAGAGAACTGCATCAGTTACAGGTTAAAAATAGATGATATTAAATGAACATTCAGTGGGAAGACCAGGTTAATAACAAACGCAGGCAAAGCAGAAACATCTTTTCCTTCATTTTTGCTGATTGGTGTAGGTTGTTTGTTTTTTTTAACTTTCCTTTCAAAGGCCCGCAGCGTACTGCTTAACCAGATTCATATGCTTACATCAATTAACGAGAAATCATTTTACATGCAAAAAGAGCATGAACCAGAAGCAGATGATGACTTCTAGAACATCTATCAAGTTCCCAGTGCTTTTTTCTGTAGGCAACACTTCTTTTTAGCCTGATTTTGCTGAAATGTCATTAAGCAGAACAGAGGTAGGCAGCGCCAGGCATTACCCACAAGACATTTCTAGCAATACATGGAATGAGGTGTTTTTCACAAAGTGCAGGCTGTGTGTCTACTGGAGCTTATGGAAGGTACTTGGAAGGAATTCTCTTCTTGCGATAAGGAACTCTATTTTGTCCCTTTCGGTGTGCATTTTGTAGAAGTTGTTGCTGTATGCCAGAGGCCAGATCTCCTTTTCCACTAAATCTGCTGTTCCCTATTTCAGGGACACAGGGGAGTTTTAAAGCATTAAATGATCACCTGCTGATAACCTTTGCGTAGAGAAATCTTCCAACGGCCAATGAAGCTAGTTCTGCTCCATTCACTTTCTCACGTCGTGCGAAAACAGTCCCTGACTAGGCCACTAATACGCCTCAGTAAATCCCCAAGTACCGTGGGAGTCTTGTGAGAGTTTCAGCTCAAGTAAAATTGAGCAGATTATGGCTACTCCGAGCTTCACTGAGAAAAATTGGCCCCTGGCTGCACTCAGGTCTAGCCAAGTGCTTGTCATTTTTGTTCCTGTGTTTTTGTACTCTGCGTCAGACCCAGCTGGGACTGGAACCCTAGAAACAAGAATGGGGTTTGGAGGCTGTCATTGCCAAATGCTCTCAGAAATCAAAGATTTGATGTAGCCGAATGCTTAATTTTTTTTTTTCTTGCCATGCTCCAAAAGTCCTCCGAAAGTTAGGCAGATGCACGTGTACCTTACGGAGAGGAACGTGAAGCTGATGTGTGGTTTGATTATCCTTTTTATGGGGCAGTTCTGAGGCTGCTCCTGCAAGCACATTTCTCTCCTCTCTAAGCCCCACTTGTTAGTCTCAGTTCCTTGGCACCAAGAGTTGAAGTATTTCCACCTGTCCAAAGAAGACCTCCTTTTTAATGTAATTGATTCAAATAAAGTCCGTGAACTGTCTTTAGATTGCAAAGCAGAAGTGCTGTACGACCTTGAAAAGCACTATTAGGCAGTGAAACACGGTTTTGAGTAATGCCGTCAGCTGCTGCCTTAAAGATACTCCACAGTTTATTTGGATTTGCAAGTATTTCTTATCTCAATTGGTTTTGATGGAAAGAGCAGCTTTTGATAATGCAGCCTCGCAACATATTTTTGTCTTGTAATTATTTGCGTCACTATTTACACAGAATAAGCTAATTAAAAAGGATTAGGACAACATATGTCACTGTACAAATGTTGAGTTGCCTAATCTGAATTAGTTTTACATAAGGATTATCTTTATCTTGTTTTAAGAATGAAAAATGCCATCTACTGGTTGAGCATGAGACTCAGAAGCTGAAAGAGCTAGATGAAGAGCATGGCCAAGAACTGAAGGAATGGAGAGAGAAATTGAGACCAAGAAAAAAGGTAAGTTGGAGCAACATACAGACAGTGCAAAAAGTGTCACAGAGGAGGAGAGTCAAGCTACTGTATAAAACTGCTATAGTTCACTGAGTAATAAAGCATTTAAAAAAAATGTGCAAAAGCTGAGCAAAGGGCATGTGCAACAAAAAAAGGCTTGTGTGTTACCAGCCTCTTACGGGGCCTGTGTGCAGATTTGCATATAACGCGTCCTAGCTGGAGGTAAGTCTGGCTTTAGGAATGTATTTCAGAAGCCAGTGGGTTACTACGAAAATTAAGTGCTCAGTAACGGGTGAAGAGGGGTGGAGGTTGTTTTGGGTTTTACATTGAATTTTAAAATGGGAAGTCCTAGATCTTCACGCAGGTCCAAGAGCATCCTACAGGCAGGTGATGTTCTTAGCTTGCTTGTCTTGCAGTTTCGTAATTGCCAGGTGATTTTTGTGTGTGTGTGGTGGTGTGTGAAGTTACAATGTTATATCAGACAATATGTCACCAGTATAATAGGTTTCTTGTACTTTGCCTTGTAATCCTATGACAATCTGATTTGGGTTTTAGACGCTGGAAGAAGAATTTGCCAGAAAACTGCAGGAACAGGAAGTTTTCTTTAAAATGACTGGAGAATCCGAATGCCTTAACCCTTCAACGCAAAGCCGGATTTCCAAATTCTATCCAATCCCCAGCCTTCACTCCACTGGGTCGTAACTCTGGGAACTGCTGTAGGTTTTTTCATATTTGGAATTCTCCATCCTCATCGTCTAACCCGACTTAATCTGCGGTGCACATCAAAGGACCTAGCGCTCTTTGTTTTCGGTGGAGACAATCGGTGTCATGATCAGTTTCTTTACTTCTCGGAATGGAAGAAAAGAAAAAAGGTGTTGGTGTGTAACGGTAATGTTATGTCCTTCAGACGTTTCAAGAATAAGTGGATTTTTTATCTCGGTCTGAAGAAGTATGTTATCTATGGTTTTGACTTTAAGCCTAAAATGTTAATTATACTCTTTCTGACCACAAAAAAAAATGGTTTCTCATGCGAACATTTAAACGGTGTAATATTACTTCTCCTACTGTGTTTTTAAGTGTCTGATTTCTCCACGAGAGAATTCCACAACTGAAACTGCCGTGAGAGGTTTAAATTTTATGATGCTGAGCAGTGTCTTCATAGCAAGGACTGAAACTAATTACTCGGAGCATGCCAATAATCAGAAAAGTAAACCCTTATGTTTAAAGGCAAAAGCCTTTGCAACTTCTTTAAAAAGAAACCTCTGGCATAAACTAAACTGAGCTGATCTCCATGACGTATTTTGTCCATTAGTTCCATAATGAAACGGGGTGCTAGCTTAATTAATACAGTGCCTGAAACACTTAGATATGCTAATCCTGGCAACAGGATGATAGTGTTTTGTCATTTAAAAAACAAAACAAAACAAACAAAACCAACTCCTTAGCATTGTTGTTACTGTACAAAACAGAAGATTTCTTGCTGCTACTGCCATTTTTGTTGTAAATCCTCACCCTAAAATATTTTGCACTAAAATATGTAAAGGTGAAAGAAATGCTAACTTTAAAATGCACAGTTTATTATTTTCCTTAGCTAATACAGGTGGTTAGTTCTACAAATTGAAAAACTGTAGAATGTATTTTTTAGAAAGCGGTGTGCAAAGTGCACGTGGTTTCTCTAACTGTACCTGGAATGGGTAGAGCCATTTTTCTGTTCTTACCAAAGCCTGTTCATTTAAACTCCATCCGAAAAGTGGAGGCGGATGGTCATATTTATAAACAACCGTGGCTAAAGTCTGATTTGGTTAGAAGTGTTAGATTTGATTTTTTTATTTTAGTCATTTTATTTTATAGAAAGATTTAAGTTAAGTATATAGACAAACTACTTCACGAAGCTGGGGTTTTGGCTTTTGTGTTGCCACGTACTAACATAGGCAGTCTTTATTTTTCAAGTTCGTAGATGTACCATAAGTTATTTACCTGACTGATCTGCAGTGGAAGAAATCTGCAGTGTTCCTCCTATAGCGGGTAGGGAAATACAGCTGTATTCGATCACTTTTTCTGCACTCTTGGTGGTGGTTAGAGTTTGGGTCATATCAAGGCAGTGTTACAAGCTGTACTTCGGTATGCTGGCGTTCAGTCTGTAAAGTGGTATTTGCTTTCTTGCCACTCGAGGCCTGACTTCCCAGTCTCTTCGGGTATCGACTGGAAACGCTTTGATTTGCTAGCTTGCATTAAGTGTGCGACTGGTGAACATTACGGGATGTTCATTTCATGGCAACAGTACTGATGCACGTGAATGAACTCATAAATGAGCACAGGACTTGAATCGGATGTGGTCGACATCTTGGATGCTGAAATCCATGGACGTTGAACCGCTGCCTTCTCAATGAAGACACTTAAAATTTGCAGCACGGTAAAAAATTGGAAAATGCATGTTTTAATTTAAATTTTCTAACTTTTTGATAGCATCATTACTTTAATAGCTAGCCTTAATTTCTGGCGTTTTATTATATAAATGTGTATTGTGTACTGTTGTAAATTCACATACCATATCTCTAGAATGTTATCTGTTGCTAAATGCAAAGTTCTTTAAATTGTTTATTTAGTAGGGTGAAAAATGTCTTTGCAGGCCTTTTACTTTTTAAGCTCTACCATCATGAGTTGACTGTTACTAAAAAAAACCAAACCATTAAATAATCTTCATCTCTGTCTTTTACAGAATTTGTTTGAATTTTGTATGAAATAGGCTCGGTGCTTTACTGGGGGAGTAGGCAGGGCAGGCAGACTTCCCCTTCTGGATTACCTCTACCTGCATCCACATTAAATCCTCCGAGGGAAATGTTCATCTTCTCCTTACATTTTTGGCAGTTTCGGTGATAACGTGCTAATAGGTATTGGCACAGTGTTTTCCTCTGTCCAAGTCTTTTAAATCTTTTATCTGAAGATCCTTTTCCACGCAGGCCCCTGCAACCTGATCTCACTGTAAACTGTACAAACCAGTAGCCGCGTTCTGGGAGGGAGGGAGGGCGGGCTCGCATGCAGCGGGTGAAGCCTCAGCGGGTGTTTGGCCGGGTCTCCAGGTGTGGAGCACTGCTAAGCAGTTGCAGCCTTGTGAACTGTGCTGAAAATTGATACCAAGCGTGAAAATATGCTTTTCTGGGGGATAACAGGAACTAGCATGGATACTTACACGTTTAGACTGATAAAATTGATTTTAAGTATTGCAGAACATGAGAGAGGTGTACGATATCATCTCCATGTCACAAAATTCAATTCAAATGAATTTAATCTCGCATAGGCCTGGAAGAAATCTCCTGAGATAAAAAATCCAATCTCTCTACTATATGACATGTCATGTCCCTTTAATAAGAGTTGGAAGCTCCACCACCAGGGTAGTTCGGTGTATTTTCCTTAGCCAAAACAATGCACTTCCTTACCGAGCGTTTGGCAGATCTCATTTCCCCCACATGCCCTTCAAAGGACGACCACAAATCAGTATTTGCTCACCTCTGTGTTTTACTACATCATAAATGCTGTCCACAGGAAAATGAACAAAGGCAATAAAATGCAGGGATTGCAGTGCAATATATTGGTTGTCCTCTTGTATTTACAACTGCTTCTCACAAAAACAACCTGCCTGCAGGCCTCTGACAGATTCAGTCCTCGCAACTTGTTCTTCCTTGAGCTCTGCAAGCAGACTGCGGCACCTGCTACGCCGGCTTGCTTGGGACAGGGCCTTCTAAGTGCAGGGGTCGGTGGCTCTGCTCGCGTCCGGGCGGTTACTGGAGCTCAGCTGTTTGCAGGCCCTGGCGGCCCTCCGCTACGGCGAGGCTGCCGGGAGCCCAGGGAGATCCCGGGCCAGCCGAACCTCGGGCGGTCTCGCTGCCCCTGTTCTTACGACGAGCTCCTGCACCTTGAACGCATTCCGCGTCCCGCCTGAGCGGAGCCGTCTGGGGAGGGCTTAGCAGCTGTGGAGGAAGCGGGCCGCCTCAGCCCTTGGCCTCCTGACGTCCCAGGGGAGCTTTGCTGTTTACTGGGTTGGAGGGGAAATATTCCAGCACGTTTTTTCCTCTCTGATTCCCATGAAACAAATGTGTTTCTTTTTCCAAGCACTCTGTGGAATACGTGAGAAGCGTGTAGGCATGAAAAGATACAATACTGAGGCTGGTATGATTGATTAGATACATCCTGATTTATTAAAGGTTTTTCTTTAGAGAAGGTGTTAACTGAATTGACACCTGAACTCCAAGTCAGAGGTGGCAGTGCCGCGCTGTCCTGACCAGTGGCATTCACTCAAACTGATTTTTCACATCACTTTTAAAATCCTGGTATTCATTCTGAGCTGCATCCTTTTTCTCAGACAATGTTTTAAGCTAATATTCTTTTAAAATTATAGTCACGGATGTTATCAATCGACTGAGCCAATTCGATATAGAATTCATATCTTTATTGAGAATAGCAAGCAAGCAGCACTGGGCGGCCGGGGAGTCCGCGCTCCACCAACGCCTCGCAACTCCCTGTTAGTTACGTTCCTTTTGTACAGTTCATGTACCCCTTTCTTGTAAGCCTCCGCCTTGTCCCGCCTCCTCTTTCTTCACCCGTGCAGGTTTGTTACTGGGCAGGGTCGGGTTAGTGGGCAGGGTGGGGGGATCTTCTCAAGGGGGAGTGTCTTGTGATGTAGAGAAGTGTGGTCGCTGTAGAGTGGATTCCCCCATTATAGTCGTTCTCTTCCCGAGACCTTTA